>VXCM01000118.1:88800-160632 GCA_014773175.1 Lucifuga dentata
TGGTCCAGGCAGTCCATTGTGGTGAAGCCCAGTTTCCAGGCCTGCTGGTCCTTGTAGTCCAGGCAGTCAACAGAGGTGAAGCCCAGGGAGGAGGCGGTGCTGTAGCCCTGTGAAGACAGCGAGGCTGGGGATTGGCTTAAGGAGCCCCCCATGGATGGAACGGTGATGGGGCTGAGAGCCCCCCCAGTGCCTGACAGCTGCGAGTGCATGGGGGACAGGTAGGCGCTGCAGTCCAGGCCGGTGAAGTAGGAGGTGGTGCTGGCGTAGCCCTGGGCGTAGGCGGACGGCTGGCCGTAGCTCATGGGGTAGGGCGAGGGCTGCTGCATGCAGGGGGCCGAGGAGGAGGCCAGGGGGTCGGGAAGAGGCGAGATGGCCGGGCTCCAGATGGACACAGCGGTGTTTCCAGCGCTGGAGCTCGGGGCGAGACTGGGGCCTGACTGGGCAGAGGAGGGGCTGTAAGAGCCAGATGGGTTTACAACGAGGTCAGGGGCACTGGGTTCCTGCGCTGGAGAGGCCTTCTTTTTGGGGGGACAGGGTTTGGACTGGCCACTGCTCTGCTGCTGCTGCTGACGGCACTTGGCACGACGGTTTTTAAACCAGACCTGGTGACACAGAAGCAGACGTGAGCCTTTAATACGGAAAAAAACGGATGGATTTGGAAATATAAATCATTATATTGTAGAGGTGCAAAGACGAAAAAGCTCCGGCACAAAAGTATCTCATATTCTATGGTTTGTTAGTTGTGATGCCATTGTTACTTATGTGATGGAATGTTTAATATATATAGATAAGGAAGAGATAAATAAAGTATATAAGCTTTAATAATCTGTGAAGTAAAAGATATGAATGCCTAAAGTGCATAAGCGACCCGTGACACACTTCCCACCATCTGTCCTTCAATGTCCCACTCTGCAGCCCCACATGAGTGTCAGTATCTTTAAGTAACCCACAGACAGAGTGGATTCCATCTGTGTGGTACCTGAACACGTGACTCGGGCAGGTTGATCTTGAGGGCCACCTCCTCTCTCATGAAGATGTCCGGGTAGCGGGTCTTGGAGAAGAGCGCCTCCAGGATGTCCAGCTGCGTGCGGGTGAAGGTGGTGCGCTCTCTGCGCTGCTTCCTGGGAGTTGCTGCAAATCCAAGAGACAGATAGAGGATTATGGCAGCCATAGATAGGATAAATAATGTATAGACTTCAAAAAAAAAAACAATTACCACAGTCATTGAAGTAATCACATTAGTAGGTTTTGTTGCTTTACAGTTATGTTGGATATGTGCCTTTAATATAATACATCCTGAGCAAGTATGACAATGAAGAATCAGCTATGATCTTCTTTATGAGTGGCAGCCAGACTTTTTTTCCATACGTGTTTGGCTGCATGTGGCCACCACTGGGACATGATTCAGGTTCAGTTCAGGTTCATGATATTATTGTGTTATTATTGTTCTGGTTTCTGCTTCTGGCCTTTTTACAGGTGAAATACAGGACTGATTTCAAGATTTTATTTTTTACATTTAAGGCGTTTCACAATCAAGCTCCGGCTTATATATGTGAACTCTTGACGCCATCCTCCACAGGAAGGACTCTTAGATTTTCTGAACAGGTGCTTCTCAGCATCCCTCTGTCAAAGTTAAAGACTAGGGGTGATTGTGCTTTTGCTGTGAAAAAGCTTCACCAAGGATATAAGATGTGGATTCTTTTAATCAGCTTCTTAAAACGTTTTTATACAGACAGACTTTTAACTGATTAGTGTTTTCTTTCTTTGTCCGTTTCGGCAATTTGTTTGAATTCCTTATATTGTGTTGCACTTCGTGAGTTTTGCTCTTGGTAGGTTCTACATAAATAAACTTTACCTTGCTTTACCTTACCTTACAGAGGTTCAGTCAAGGAGAAACTCTCACACGGCACCGTTCATTTCACTATCGTTTGTATAGACACTCATTACCTGTCTGCCTGTTATTTGGCGGCACACCTCCAAGTGCCTGGATATATTTGTTTGAGAGCAAGAAAAGTGAATTTAGTCACGGAAGTTCATTTAGCACGGCAAGTGTTTCAGTCTGTGTGTTTATGTTTAGTTAGTATCGATGACTTGAGGAAGTCTGAACTTCTAAGGGGAAAAAAAACGAATAAAATGTTCTATAGATAATCTTACGCCATTCCAAATTGAGCACAGATTCGTTTTTAGTTCTATTCGTTAGTTTAAATATCCCCGCACTGTAAAAGAATATAACTTATTAATTGGATGATTCATTTGTTATCTCATGAGCAAAACCAAACAATTTATCTGTCTGCTTTATTCTGGTTTGGCCGCAGCGTGACGCACCAGCCTGCGCGTCTTTACGCATCGTTTTACCATCGTTTCTGCTGAAAAACGCATGAATAGACGCGCAGAACGCCTAAAAGTTCAAGGAAAGTAAATAAAATAGAGTTTATACTCACATGGATACGCGACGGTTGTGTGTAGCATGTCCATTCCGGGAGCAGGCAAATTTAACCCGTTCATGGCGTAATGGGGTTGCTTTATGTAGGACATCATCTTTACCGCGGGCTCTTAAGTCCTCTCGCTGACTTTTATGTCGGACACGCAAAACAACAAGCGTGGGGCCTCTGACGGCTGTGCTGGCTGACGCGTCCGTGCGTGGGATCCACTCAGAGATGCGGGACGCACCGGTGATTAACCGGAGAAACTTCAGAGAGGTTTTACCTGAACTCTAAACTTTGAATCTCCAAATTCAAGCAGAAATTCAGCACATGAAGCATCCGAGCTGCTTTCCGAGTTGGAGTTCACGCAGCTCAGTCATCACGCAGGTGGACGTGGAAGTGGCCCCTGGATGCCTTTGCGCCTTGGCGAGGTCGCTCCACTGAGTTCCTTTACCGGCGCTCGCTGCTAATTAGAGGCAGCAAGTGGCTCCAGAAAACCCCTCCCACCGCGCACGCGCACACACGCACGCACACACTTGTTTTAATTAGTCTGAAAAAGTTTTATTACTGCAGTGTTACTGATTTTTGATGGGAAATATCAAGATTACAAATATTTAAAAAAAAAAGAAAAAAAAAGAGGAAAAAGAGGTTGAAGTAAATTTTGGAAATGTCATCAAATATTTTAATCAATCAATACCATCAATCCATCAAATATCTACAATACCTTAATTCATTTGTATACTATATATCCACCAAATTCACTTATATGAGAAATATTTCACTTTGCTTGTAAAGAAACAATTGCGAATTTCAGGAATCATTGTGGAAAAGCACATTTCCTTCTTATTCTAATTTCTCTTTATTCCTCCTGTACACTCTGGATTTACAGTCAAACTGCTGCAATTCATACATAAACATGTAATGGACAGATTTATTTCATAAGCAAACTGTACCCATGCACACACACATACACACACACACGCACACGCACATAAACACCCAGATGCACAAAACCGACAAAGCTCATTTGATTTATCATAATATGCTTTATCTGAAAAGTAAGTATCTTATCTCCAGATAAAGGGAGGAAAGACAGAGCAATCCATTCAGTGGTGGAGCTGGAAAGGAGGATGAAGGGAATGAGACACCAAAACAGGGAAATCAAGAGGTGGTGTGAGGGACTGAGGACAATAAAGACAGGAAAACTGAAGAAGGTGATGAATGGATGGCAAGATGAAGGAAGGATGAAGAGGAGGAGAGAAATGTGGACAGAGGATTCAGAGGAAGCAGACATCTGGTGCAGATAAGGAGACATATGAGGACTCATGGAGTCCCATTTTATCTTACAGTTTGGTCAGACAGAATGATTTTTAGACACATGCATGTCTGCAGTGTGGAAGTACTTCTAGTATTTATGTGAAGTAAAAGTGGAAAGTTACTCTGTTACGCATAAAAGTCCTGCATTCTGATTTTTACTTAAACTAAACAAGTTTTAGCATTTGAGTCCAACTTAAAGCAGTTTTAGATCAGCTGAAGAAAGAAAGAAAGAAAGAAAGAAAGAAAGAAAGAAAGAAATGACTTAAAGACTGTATTAGTCACANAAGAAAGAAAGAAAGAAAGAAAGAAAGAAAGAAAGAAAGAAATGACTTAAAGACTGTATTAGTCACATTTTATATTTTTATCATATTTAACTCCTAACTAAATCTGTCCGATAATGTAATGAAGTAAAACTGGAAAGTCTCACTAAACATGAAGTATAAGTACCTCAAAACTGCAACATAGTAGTTGTGTAGATTTACTTATTACCTCCCACCACAGCATGTCTGTGTGTGTGTGTGTGTGTGTGTGTGTGTGTGTGTGTGTGTGTGTCTTCTGTCGAGCACATGCTTAACATGATGGACTAAAAGACTCTGACAGGCATTTCATGACTATTTTGATGCTGATTTGACAATTTTAATTATGAATCATTGAAATCATTTTAAAATAGTTTGTGAGCTTTATTGTAGTTTTGTACATAAACTTCTTCATAGTATTATAACAGTCTGGGGATAATACAAATGTTATGTTATGTTATATGTCATGTTATGCTATGTTATGTAATATTTTGCCATTTTTTGTTATATTATGTTGTGTTGTATCTTTTTACGGTACATTACATTACGTTATGTTACATTACTGTACATTACTTTGTTACATTACATCAATTTCTATATTGTTTTTATATAGTTAGTTGCTTAATGTCCATGATAAAGTGTAGCTAGTGTTTTTTTGTTTGTTTTTTTTTTTTGGTTAATTTTTCTATTTTTAATTTTCTTTTTTGGGGAAGTGTGTGTTTTTTAAAACGTATTTCTATTTTTATATGGAAAAATTGTGCTAAAACTTGTTGTATTGGTACCTTTCTCCAACTCCTGTAAAATATACTTAATAACAGTCTTTTTTATCACACTTTTGACAGGTTTTGCAGTATTATTAACATTATGTGACACATCGTAATCAGTGAGAAAATGTGGAATTTTACACGAGCAGCAATTTTTTTTTGCATCTTATTTAGCATCTGATGTTGCTGATGGTGACGTATCTTCATCTAACAGAGGAACAGATCGTTCTACAGCTGCAAGCGCAAATAGGGAAGTAGGCAAGAGGCCTGATCTGCTGTAATCCCTGTCCAACTGCCCCCTCACCCCCAGAGCTGAACACACAGAAACACGTTCATAATGATGCAAGCAAAAAAAAAAAGAAAAAAAAGAAAGGGTTTTAATGTGAGACGAGTGAAGCCTTAAAGTAAAGAAAGAAGACAGAGGAGAGGACAGGTAAGATACATGAGGTGATGCAGGGGGAGGAAGAAGAGGACATGGGATGGATGGAGGGATGGATGGTGAAGCAGGTGAAGGGGCAGAGGCTGGCTGGGTGAGGGTGGGGATGGATCTGAAGGGGGGGCATCATTCNGGGGGGGGGGGGCTCCAGCTCTCGTCCCCAGTGACACACTGCTGTTGTTAATCCAGATTAGAGTGTCTAAAACAGGTTGACTAAATCTGCAGGCCAGCCAGCAATACAGAGGCTGCTGTCAGTCCCAATCACTCAATACACACACACACACACGCACGCACGCACACACACACACACAGACACACACGCATGCACACGCACAGTTATAATCTCCTCTTTGCAAACCAGGTTCCACCAGCAACTGTAACACTCCCACCCTGTTTCCAGTTCAGTCAGGACTGATACCAATTAGTTCCACTGGACTCCAGCATACTGTCAGACTCCACACACACACACACACACACACACACACACACACACACACACACAAACTCCATTATATCAAACATACTATTTAACATCCAATATTTTGGCTTTGAGAGAATTTTCATTGCTTTTATTTTTTTTTTTTTTTTTTTTTTTTATCAGAGTCCACAGACGATGAAATGCAACAAAGGTCGACAGATTCAGACACACAATGTAACAAATATGCATGTATTTTAATCTGCTGAGTCATCATAAAGCCCAGTATGACCTGTAGATTTAACATTGGATCGATTGAGTCAATGCATGTGATCACTGTGAGGATGGAACACCTTTAAAGGTCATCAGAGGATCCTGAACCGGATCCTTTATTGTATTTCATTTGCATCCATAATAAACAATAATGCACAGATGTCAGAATGGATGGAGGTATAATGATGATTGGTTAGTAATAATAATAAATGTAAATAGACTGATTTATGACTGTTTGTAGATGCAGATGATAAAAGGAAAATGTTTTGTAGGTATATTTAAAGGACAATACCAGTGATTTTGCATGTTTGAGCTTAATAAATACTGCCTGCATACATGTTACGTTACTCACAACTGTTTTCCAAAACATTAACCTGTGTTTTAGCTTTCATGTTATTTTGCCAAATCCCCTAATCTTTCAGACTTAAAGTTTCAGATGATCCACACACCTTCAGTGTTTCACCTGCTAACACTTAGGCATGACTGTAAAGCGAACAGTCATTTTAATTTCTTGGTTAAAGCTGTCTTCTCCTGGGACTATATTGCCTGGTGGAGAGATACATTATCTTCCATGTAGTGTTGCATTGGACCGGTAAAATTAAGCAACTTCAACAAAAAAATAAATAATGATTTGTTATGTTTCATTAATTGTTTAAAGAAAGTTTCAAATCTCAACAAGTTTTTTTTGTTTTTGTTTTTGTTTTTTTTTAAATAGTAAACTGGAATGAACTGGAACAAGTGGCAGCTTGGTTACAGCTTATTCCAGTACATACGGTAATTAAACTATAATTAGAACTAATACAATCTGAGATCGGAATCTGAAATTTCATGAGGTCAAATAAACTTTTGTCCTCCTTTTGTGAATCTGAATAGACTCATCTACATAAAAATTGAACTGTTAACCCTTTGGAATAAACAAATACTTTTTATATCTTTGTCTTCCTCCTAATATAGTTGCATTAATCATAACTATTGTTTCTCAGCATAAATATAAAGTATTCCAATAGGCAGTAATGTTGTAGTTGGGTGGTGGGTTCATTGTGCCCTTTGATAATCAAAAAGCACATAAGTAAAATATAAACCAACATCAGCAATACTTTAAATCAGTGGGTTGCAATATGGGGGAGGGNTCAGGTCGCAAGATAACCTGAGGGGTCATAAGCAGAATAGAAAAAACAAAACAAAAAGAAAAAAAACATATTTCCAAAATGATGATCTCTTTGTCTTGTGAAATACTGGACTCTCTTCTCTCTGCTCTCTTCTGGCCTCTTAAAATTATTTCAACGAAGCAATCAGAGACAGAAAAATGACTCTTTAATTGAACATTTTACAGATTGGAGACCCTACCTGTCACCCAGTCAATGCTGGGATAAACTCCAGTAAGCAGGTATAAAGAATGGATGGAGATGATATCTTTATATACAGTATCCATGCTGTGAATTTACATTTATATGTTTTTTTTTTCTGAGTTTGCAGAGATTTTAGACAAACTTAAATGCCAAGACGCAGGCCTTTCTGTTTTTATATGGTGTTAGTGAAGGCAACATCTCAGTGTAGCTAATTACTAATAACAGAATATAATATAAACCTTCAGCCGCGATCGATCTCCTTCTTACTTGATGTGTGTGTGTGTGTGTGTGTGTGTGTGTGATGAGTCAGAAGTTGCANTCCTTCTTACTTGATGTGTGTGTGTGTGTGTGTGTGTGTGTGTGATGAGTCAGAAGTTGCAGTGTGAGCTGAGGTGTGTCAGTGTGCAGGATGAGTAATTACAGTGGACAGTAATCCTGCACAGGGATTATCAGTGGCATTAGGAGAAGTGGGGGTGTAGCAGCCCGCCTCCTCCAAACTGTCACAATATGTAGCAGCAGCTTCACCTCCGTCTGCTTCACCTCAGCCACACACACACACACACACACACACACACACACACACACACACACTGTGGAGTGACCACACAGGACAGAAACCAGTGGTCCTGAAGCCCATAAATGCTGCTGCTACTAGGTAAAAAAAAACAAAAAAAAAAAAAAAAAAAANAAAAAAAAAAAAAAAAAACAGAGAAAAACAATGTTATTTTTACATTTTAAGTCTATTTACTCAATCTCTGGTTCTGAAAATGTTTCATAAACCCTGCAGTTGACATTAAAATATAAAAATCAGCAAACTAACCAGGAACAATGTCTTTGTAATATAACTGAGGTTTTTACTGTCATGTTTTAAATCTTCATGTACTTCATATGCTGATATTTCTGTTTGTAAATCTCACAGTCCAGCCTTTTCTCTCAGTTAAAGCAAAACTTACCAAATATTGTAATTTCATTTATCTTGCTAATTGTTAAATGTGATTTTTAAATGTGATGTGTTCCTTAGAGTCAGGGACTGAACTATGAGCACAATATAACTGTTACTGATGATATGAGTTTAGACATAAATGACAAGTTTATAAATCTACAGAGCAAACATGGTGCATCTTTATTGTGTGATAATAATTATGTCTGAGCAGATCTGATTTAATCTGCTACAGTTTTGATCAGCGTTGTGCAGCCATTTTGAACTCAAGAACTGATAAAGTGAAAATTTCCACAGATTGTACACTGCAAATTTCATTTTTATTATCAACAAAGACAAAATACTAGCAAATACTGGAATACTACATAGAATACATGGCAATTTTTCACCTGGGATATTTTGTAGCATGTTTATCTTTGAGTCAAACTGGATCTTCACAGGACTGAACAGCAGGAAGGGCATCCTTCCTTTTCATACAGATCAGCCAATCCCAATGCTTGAAAGTTAAACACTTGATGAATGACTATTCACTGACATCTAGTGGACAAACTCAATTACCCTGTTATGCATACAAAAATGTTCCTGTAGGAGCAGCCAAAACAGTAATTTTCCCTTTTGACAAATACAATTATATCTCAGAGTCTGACTATGTGTTCTTTATTAAAACATATCTGTATTTTTAAAATTAATTCATGTGCCTTTTTTGTAGTGTTAAACATGAAAGAAGATAATATTTCAGCAGGAACATAAATACGTAAATGCATCCAGAAATTAATAGCCATATATTAGCAACATGTGTAATAATGGCAAAAAGTATAATTAATAACAGAACCAACAGTTATATAGTAAAGGATTAATGTTTGACTATGTTGTGGGAAAACAGGTTTTTACTGAAGTGAGATTTAATTTACAGTGAGGCAAAAAGAAAGAAAGAAAGAAAGAAAGAAAGAAAGAAAGAAAGAAAGAAAAGAAAAGAAAAGAAAAGAAAAGAAAAGAAAAAAGAAAAAACAAAACAAGGACTTTGTTTTAGGAGGTAACAATAGTATACCGCTAGAGGGCGGAATTGTTCAAAAAAATGCATAGAATCTGCCATCAAATGTGCACCATGAAGTAGAAAAGCCAGCGCTGCATTCTCGTGCTCTTCATGGGCACGTAAATAATGATATCAGCTACTATAGATACATCCAGTAGCGTTAACGTTTAACCCACTCATTTACGAATATATTTTAGAGAACTCTATTTTAATTTTAGAAATAGATTAGCTCAAAGCTGTAAATACAAGCTATTCAATTGATGTTGTAATTAATTTATTAAAAATTAAAATGTAGGATATAAAAAAATCAAAAACAACATGCATAAAGAAAAAAAAATCTAATAATTTGAATACTCTCCCGAGAAAAGCTGTAGTTGATGTTATCTTGTGTCGTTTGTCTCTGCTGAATCAATATTTTCGACAAAAACAACTAAAAACTCCTTGCAATTAAAAACTCCTCACACACCCGGATGTTTTGCTTCTATGTGAGATTGCGGTATCTTCAAAATAAAACAAATCGCGATTACCGAACCCACATTTACAACAGCTTTTTGTCGTGAAAGCATAATTTTGAAACATGTAAGCGGAAGTTGGAGTTTGTAACTCTAGCTAGCTTTAGCCTACGTGGAGCAGAATCACTGACAAACATGAATGCTTTAACTTTCTCTCATTCCTGAATAAACTGGTGTTTAGAGTTTATCGGAGGGATGTTCCGCGAGTCGTATCCCTTCGTGGAGGACAGTTTCAGCCGCTTCCCGTCTCAGAGTAACATTTACGGGCTGTGTCAAGCCGGAGAGCAGGAGCTGCTGGCTGCTACTCTGAAAGGGAAGGTGGTTTGTTTCAGATACCAGGAGCTGCAGCACAAAATCAGACCTGTGGCCAAAGAGGTTCAGTTCACCTACATACCAGGTACTACTTTAAAAACCTCTCTTTTAATGAAGGAACCTTCATTATAAAATAAACGACAGATAAAGTATAAGGAAGCAGGTAGTATCTTTTGCTGTCATAGCATCGGCGATAAACACTAAGCTCACGATACACGTGTTGTGGAGTTTTATAAGTATTTGCTACTTATAATAGCAGCTATACAGCAGTTTACAGCTATAAAAACTACTATAAGAAACAGAGCAAATCTATTCATATAACTGCTGTAATAAAGATAAATTCCTTATTAGTACGTACTTTTAAAATATATATATTTTTCATGTTGTGTTCAGAAAGTGATGCAAAATAAATAATTGCCGATGAAGTGAGGACCACTTATAAGTACAACAGGTCAATTTTGTTGATTTTTTTTTCAAATAAAAATCTCTACAGGCAGACGACTGATATTTTTTTTATCAGCAAACCAAAAACAAAAATCATCAATTTGCCTGCAAGCCATTAATAATCATCTTGACAGCTGGCACAGTAGATAGACGTGAAGAACGCCTTAAACTCATCCTTAGTTTGCTGTAGAAAGCCTGTCAGTGCTTGATTGATAAGTTCGGAGCCTGACACATGGTTGTTATATTTTGAGGTAATTAAATACGAGGTTACTTAATTGTTTAGGTCTTTTGCACATCAACTGTATTCATTTGAGTTTAGAGATTATAATTTGGCCAAGGCTTTGCGACTTGCATGGACAAACTTGTACTGAATGAATGAAGCTGGGATAAAATTCTTCAACCATTGTTGACAGAAATTTATTGAGTTGAAAGGAATTAAATCAATGCAACAGCACTGAGTTAGCGTTGTCTATGGTAGGTCTTATCAATTAACTTATCAATCAGCCTCTGCATGTCTACATAGTACAAACCTCCTGCTTTACCCAGTGTCTGTACATTTATATGACTCCTACCTCTGTTAAAGGAAATACAGTTTTCTCCCTTTGCAAATACAATGAAATACATGCATGTTTTTTTTTCTTTTTATCTAGACATCTTTATCCAGATGTGCTGAATGACGACTGTTCAGAATTGTGTCTTGTTAAAGTCAAAATGCTAAAAAAAAAAAAAAAAAAAAAAAAAGGTGAACATGAGGATCACTAATGTAAAAAGTCTTGAATTTCCTTCTCATAAATTCCATGTTTGACAGCACCTGACCTACATGCTTCACATGTTAAGATGCAAAATTTACTTCAGATCCTCTGCAGAATCAGTGCTGCAGCTTTTGCAGATTAGGCTTCTTCATAGCAGCATGGACTCAAAAAGACAAATGCATGAAGTCTGGAAATGTTTAGTCAGCCAGGCAGCATGTTTGGAAAAGTCTTAGGATGGTAAATTTATTGCAAAATCCCTTTTAAATATCAAAACAGTCAAATGTATTACATTGTTTATCCTATGACACTGTCACACACAGTTTTGTTTGATCCACAGTGATTCGCAGGCAAATTAGATTTTCGTTCAGTAGTGCAACATTTCAACAACTTTTTGTAATTCAGGTGACTGATCTTGAGACATATCATATGTAAACAAAGGTTTAGTGTTGTCTGCCATATATGTTGTTTTTTTCCCTATACAGTTGTGCTGCAAAAAGTTAACACACACTCACTGTCTTCTCTATCTAGTTGATGCAGAAATTGTATCAATTGACGCCTTCAACAAATCTCCACCAAACAGAGGGCTGGTGGTCGGCATCACCTTCATTAAGGTATTTTCATATCTGTGTTTGTGTGCGTGTGTATGTGTGTGTAAAGTCCCCTAAAAGTGTTTGACATGTTAAAAGTTCTGATAGTTTGGTCTCTTTGTCTGTCAGGACTCTGGTGACAAAGCCACTCCGTTCCTGAATATCTACTGTGACTATGAACCCGGCTCAGAGTTTAACCTGGACTCCATTGCACGTGAGTAAACAGTCTTTCTTTCAGGTCACATGAAAGAAACATTATTCACATTTATTCATTCTAACTTTCACACACTGATGTTTATGTGTCTCCCTGAACAGAAAGTTGTCTGAATCTGGAGCTGCAGTTCACGCCTTTCCAGCTCTACCACACAGAGTGAGTATGCAGGCAGCCGAATGAACAAAATATGTTAAAGTTAAGACTAAAGAAGTTAGACTTTTATTATAAGCATGGCAGTAAAAAGAAAGAAAATGACAAAGAACAAACACTTATCAGCAGTGAAATAAAGAAAAAAGTTAAGAGCAGCGCAGAAACAAAAGTTGGTACAGAATGAAAACGACAGACAGGAAAGACTTTCACCCCATTTTAAATATTTATATATATATTATTTATTTATTTATTTATTTATTTTAAATAAGAGTAATATGAGTTTTCTAACCTCTGACTCTTGGGATCTTTGTTATTTCAATTTTGCTTTAGAAAAATTATTTTAATTTTTGAGTTTAATTTCCATTTTCACCCCCTTTTATATCTATTATATTGCATAGAACTGAAATAAATGTAAACTTGGTCTGTGCTGAATCATATGACATATAGCACTTAATGACAGTACAGTATGTCACTATTTTAGAGCTTTTAGGCCCAGGTTTAAAGGGTTAAGTTGAGCTGATTTTAATTTGACATTTTGACATGATTCCAGTACGTAAGTGGAGATGAATGTGTTTTATTTTCATTCTGATGATCATTAATTTGGGCATCTATTAATGGTGACCCACAATCTAAATTCTGTTTCAGTGGCTTTTCTCTCATGAAGACAGTGCAGACATTTAGGAAACAAAGGATGTTTCTAAGCGTTATGACGATCATTTCAAACTACTGCATGTCGGCAGCTGTAACACACTGAACGTCAGCGTGTGTGTGTATGTGAGAGTCAGTGCGGATTTTCTGTCTGCGTCAGAGTTCAGTGTGACGACAGAGGCAGTGAGACGGTGTTTCTGCTCAGCGGCCACGACCAGAGAATCCACCTCTACAAGGAGGTCAGATCAGGCACTGCATGAACTAAAGGCTGTGTGTGTGTGTGTGTGTGCGTCATTCTAATATATACTAGAATTTCCTAATCAAACGTAATTACCACTTTTTGACAACTTGAAAGCATAGTTTTTTCCTCTCACTTAAATGTGTGTGTGTATGTGTGCATGTAGTTATATTATACTGTAAGGTTATAACTGAATATGTGTGAGCATATGTGGTCACAGTCTTTTGTCGTGTATATGCATGTATACCAAATCTTTCATTTCTACTCTAAGCAGCCGTGGAAAAGGAGACAAGTACCACAGCTAAATAATTTGACAAATTGATACACAGATATAATACAGAAACATTTATAACAATAAATGGAAATATGTAGATTAATTAGATTATCTACTTAAAAAATTGTTGGAGGAAAAATTAATGATCAAAACTGTATAAAATGTAATCAGTCACATATTTTTTATTAGAGGTTTTACATTTTCTTACAGAAATGACACTTTCAAAGTCTAAAAACTGCAAAGAGTTCTGGATTCAACATAAAGTCCGAATGATTTATACCTTTCGAGGATAAACGCTGTGATTCAGCATCATTCACCCTCCAACTCTCCTCCTCCCAACAGAACGCCTCGCTGCACCAGTTTGAAGAACAGCCGGTGGAGAAACTTTTCCCTGAGCTACAGCAACTACCCAGCAAGTTAGTCTGTCTGCCTTTAGCTCCATTAGCTCTGTGTGTGTGTGTGCGCGCGCGCTCTGTATCGCTCTGAATGTGCATCAGGCTTATGATTTTCTTGCATAATCCAGTTTCTTTTATTCTCAAAATTGTGACCCAGAAACTCTTTTGCTCGTTTTCATGAGCGGCTCTGTGCTGCATGAAAATTCTGGATTAACAAGATAAAACCGCTCGACACGAAACGACTCATTTACAGCGGAGTCACACAAGAGAGAAAGCATTAAACTGTTTCTCTCTCTCAAAAAAAAAACAAAACACGTTGCCGTCACAAATTGAAAAATGTTTTACACTTTTTTTTTAATAAAATTAAGCACAGTGAGAGTTTTAAAGGCTTAAAGGACCATACCATCCATTTTGCATGTTTGAGCCTAATATATTCAATTTTCATACACGTAAGGTTACTGACAGTCGTTTTCCAAAGGTTAAAACTGTATTTCAGCTTTCCTTATATTTTGCAAAATTTCTTAATCGTTCAAAATCAAATATTCAAGCAATACACCCACCTTAAAAATCGATGTTTCACCTGCTAATAGTTATGNATCAAATATTCAAGCAATACACCCACCTTAAAAATCGATGTTTCACCTGCTAATAGTTATGCAGCTTTATGAAGTCTAGGTTGTATAAAGTTTTTTGATAAACTCAGGTCTTCTTTTGGGACTATATTCCCCGGTGGAGTCATACATTCACTTGTTCTTTTTGTCGTGCTTAAATGCTAAAATTACATAACTTCTAAAAAAAAACAAACCTGAATATAGGTGTTGTTGGTGATGATGGATTACCTATCCCAAGAATGTTTCAAGTATCAACAAGTTGATTTTAATAGTGTACCAGAAAGAACTGAAACCATTGGCGGTGCAAAATGGGTGGTATGGTCCTTGAATATAAAGAGTCAAATTCCCTTCTGAAATCACCACACCACCACCATCACACCACAGACGTCACGTGATTTTGATCACACTTGATCAGCATTTTAATGATTCAAAGAAACATGACATATGCAAAATGTTTCAGGTTTTTCTACTTTATGTATCCCAAATTTTCCAAGATGAGCGTCACTTAGAGTCAATTATTGAACCTCAAGAATTTCCACAGAGATGAATTCAAGTGAAAACGTTCATGGTGGGAGACTTTAATAATGTGTAATTAAGTTTGTGTTCAGAGGTTATGGACAGATAGGAGTCACTGAAGCTTTGAGTAAAAATTATTTGGACTCTTCATGTCTAAATGCTTTTCTCTCCATCAATCAGCTCAGTCAGGTTAAAGCTAAAACATTATTCAGATTCAAGCTTTCAGTTCTACATGCGATCTCTCTGCTAAAGCAGGTCACCTGATTCTAACCTGTCTACTCTGCAGCATGTGTGTGTGTGTGTGTGTGTGTGTGACGGACGTCTCTTTCCCTCCGTGCAGTGTGTTATGGTTGGACGTGCTGAGCGTTGCTGGCGGTCGGCGGCTCTCAGTGTTTGGCTGTCAGAACGGCTGTGTTGGACTCGCTCTGGTCAACCAAACTGGTCCAGGTGAGGAAAACAGGCTCTCTGAGAGTCACAGTGGATCAGCGCCATCCGTCATATCATCACGGGAATCATCTGTTTCAAGTGTGCTTAATTTTGCTGTGCTTAATTAACTGTGCTTATTTTTATAAACACATCTGAACACACCTTTACCTTTGCACTCAATATCCCCTTTACACTGCGTTGTTCACGTGGCATCAAATCTCCAGTATGTATGCTAATAAATAATGTGAAGAAGTAAATTCTTAGACTACATGTGACATGACAGTAACTACATTCAGTTTATGAAGATATCAGTTAAAATCTCTCAAAATTGAAATGATCTGTTCACTTATTTAAAAAAAACAAACACACTTGCTTGCCAACCTTGAGCTTTGTGAGTTTGTCGAACAACATCCATTAATAAGTTCAGGATGCAAAAGACTAATCAATAATGAATCTTTCAGGGCAATTCATTAATTATGCATTTGTCTCACTGGATGCATTTCTATTGGTGGAAACTTTGACAATGTTAACTCAGTACTATATTAGTATAATTACACTATTAAAGGACCATACCATCCATTTTGCATGTTTGAGCCTAATATATTCAGTTTTCATACACNTACACTATTAAAGGACCATACCATCCATTTTGCATGTTTGAGCCTAATATATTCAGTTTTCATACACAAGGTTGCTGACAATCATTTCCCAAAGCATACTACTGGAACAGTGAGTTAAAACATTTTTCCTTTCAGACCGCCATTCGTTTCAGTTCACTCTGGTACACTATTAAAATCAACTTGTTGATACTTGAAATGCTCTTGGGATAGGTAATCCATCACCGCGAACAACACGTATATTCAGGTTTTTTTTTTTAGAAGTTATGTAATTTTAGCATTTAAGCGCGATAAAAAGCACTGAGTGAACGTATGCCTCCACTGGGGAATAAAGTCCCAAAAGAAGATCTGTGTTTATCGAAAAATTTAAATGACCATGACTTCATAAGGCTGCGTAATTATTAGCAGGTGAAACATGGATTTTTAAGGTGGGTGTATCACTTGAATATTTGATTTTGAACGATTAAGAGATTTTGCAAAATATCAGGTAAGCTGAAATATGGTTTTATTCTTTGGAAAATGATTGTCAGTAACATAACACGTACGAAAATTGGATATATTAGGCTCAAACATGCAAAATGGAGGGTATGGTCCTTCAAAAGCGGGAAAATAAGGGCCTGAAAAATATTTTTCCTTGAATAGTTTCTCAGTAGCTTCATAGTAATAATCTACTGTGTACTGAAACGTGTACTGTTTCTCTCTCTCTCTCTCTCTCTCTCTCTCTCTCTCTCTCTTTCTCTCTCTCTCTCTGTGTGTGTGCGTGTCAGAGGTTTTGCAGAGCTGGCGGGTACAGTATGACAGTCCAATCTCTACAGTGCTGCTGTTCCCTATGAGCTGCCAGACAGAACACAGCCAGACCAGCACGGACAAAAGTACGAGCCTTCAAATGTAGCTTAAATCTAAACGGTTCTCCTTCATTCTCCTCTGTCGCTCTTTTGGCCTCCACTGTGAAAAGATTTACGAAAAATGAAGCAGTTTTGGTGATGGTTGGTGTCTCCTTATTCAGGCGTGGAACTTGAAAGCTACAACCTTCTGGTAACCAGCACTATAGAGACGGCTGTAGTCTACAGGTGAGCGTCAGGCAGCCGAGTCGATCTATTCATATCATTACAGGTGTTGAGAATATGGTGCTAGGCTGAGGTCAGGATATTATTTTGTGTGTGTGTGCGTTTTCTCAGAGGTGTCCAGGAGCATGGCATGTCTCATCCAATGTACCTTCCAGAGAGCGACCAGTGGGATGCCGTGCTCTGCGCCCTGGTCATTGACCTGGATTTTGACGGGCAGAAAGAGGTGCTGTTGGGAACATACGGCCAGGTCAGAACACCTTTTTTTATTCATGCTAATTATTTTTAAATAAAATGGCATGAGTGCCAGGTGAATTTGATAGGACACAACAGAATAAAACAGGTCATGTCACTTGCATCAAGCATCTGATAAGAACGAGTGAGTGAAGCGGCGAGGTCAAGGTTACCTTATCTGCCTTCCTGCCACACAGGAGCTTCTTTGTTACAAGTTCCAGCTGCTGGTGACTGGAGGAGATGGACAGTTTCATCTGCAGTGGAGGCGGAGCTTCAACAGTCCTTTGCTGTCCATTATCTATTTAGACTTGACAGGAGACGGCGTAAGAGAGCTGGCTATCCTCACGCTGAAAGGACTCCATATCTTACAGGTGTGTGTGTGTGTGTGTCAGACTGTGTAAAGCCTGCGATACATCCATCCCTCAAATGGTTATTTCTGCTGGAGAAGTCAAAATAAAGGTGCTTTTGCTGACCTCTGCTGGCAGACAGTAGAAATTGCAGCAACATCAACAGAACCAATGTGCCGGGGCACTCCACCATTTTTTTTTAACACATCAAATTTAGTTTATGGGTCATAGGGAGCATGTGAAAACAGCTGTGTAAAGGATTTTTTTTTTTTTAATTAGAGAGTGCTTTGCAAAGTGAGGAATACTGATCTCTTTGTGTCAAGAACAAGTAAGTCAAAAGCCACCGCTTGAATTTTTTTTAGCAAAATGAGACACCCAACTTCTAGGAGTCGTTTTAGTTTTCCAACTTGTATCTTCAGCAACAACAGGAAGTAACCCCTGTGATGTCATAGAGGTCAAGTTCTCTGATTTTGCACATCTCCCTTTAATTTCACCAAAGACTTTATACATTTGTTTTCACGTGTTGCTGAATAGTGCTTCCAGAACCGTTAGACTGAATTTGATGTGTAAAATAAGTGGAGTCCCCCTTTAAAAGCCTTGTCCTCTCTCTTCTTTTAGCCAGTTGTTTTCCATTACTGACACAAGCTAACTATTCAGAGCATTCAACACAAATGTCCTGGAAGCTAAAGACCAAACATTATTGATTAATCTATCCATTTTTTTCCAATCAGTATTCATTTAGTCTATAAATTGTCAAAAAGATAGTCACAAATTCCTGTCACAAGTTCCCAGAATTCCTTATATTGTCCTAACAACTGTTCCCATTCCCATAGTTTTCAGTTTACAATAATATGAAATAAGAGAAAAGTGACAAAATCTCATTTTTGAGGACATGAAACTAGAAAATATTTGGCATGTTTACTTGAGAAGTGATTAAAAAGAACAGTCGATTTTTAAAGTAATCTTTTGCTTTCTGCATCTTGATTCTTCAGCACAGTCTCACCAGCACGGCTGATCTGGTCTTGCACCGGCTCTCCCACAGGGCGTCCACGCTGACAGCCGCACCTGAGCCACACTCAGCCAAAGCTCAAGAGGTAGAGGAGGAGGACGCTCCGGCTGAGAAAGAGAAGTGTGCAGCTTAGCCATCATCAAACTAAGAAAAAGCTTTTGTTTTCCTGTGCCAAAACAATGATCCAGACTGATGTGTTTGATTTATTTTAAGTGCAACGTGAAGGATTGTCTCAGGGTTTCTGTCCGGAAATTTAGTTCTGATTACACACATTAGTTGGAAAATACAGCAACACTTTCACCATCCAGAAAACAGGAGCTCAAATTCTGTTTACTCTCAAACAGTCAAGAGTTCACATAAACCAAAATAATGCAATAAATGCAGCAGACATTTTGGCTTTGTCATCACATTTCATTTGCAATGAAAGCGAAAATAGTGCAGCTTCAGTAACTGGTCAGTTTTGTAAAAATGTTTGCAGATAATTATGTTATTATGTTTTAGAGTGAATACATTGATTTGCTGTGGATTTGTAAATATACGTGACACTTTTAGCTCTATAAGCTGTCTTTGCTTTTTTGTTACTTTATGTAAAATAAAAAAGACAACATTACTCTAATGTTAATAGTACTATCTTAGAAAAAAAATGTTTTTGTAGAGATTGCAATAGTATTTGTCTTATTTTTGTTAATATATTTCTGTTTGTCCCCATAACAATCTTTACACTTCATTTCTAGCTTTAATTAATTTCAATCTAATATTGAATTTCATAATTATATTTTTCTTTAAACAGGTCAACAGAAATGTTGATAGGATGAGATTTTTTTTTCTCCTTTACAGTTGTTTTGAGACAAGTAGAGAGATCTGGTTTGATTCATCATCATCATCATCATGATCATCATCATCATCAACAACCTTTATTTGTCCAGGTTAATCTCACTCATTTTAAAATCTCTTTTGCAAAAACTTTGGCATTTTGTTACAAATAGCCAAAGTAAAATACAGTAAAGCAGAGAAAAGATGAAACAATAAATAGTAAAAGTATAAAATAAAACTATGTAAAACAATAAGAAACATACACTACAGGCCATAAATTTGAGGCCACCCTCAGATTAAAAAAAAAAAAAAAAATNTTTTTTTTTTTTTTTTTTTCTTTTTTGCAATTTATTGCACAGGAAATGACAAAAATATAACATAAATGTAACTAGTTTTCAATAAGAATTTGTCAACAGGAGCACATTATGTAGCCACTATGGCTTAAGAAATGATTTTTAATGAAGGCATGTCCAGTCTGTATTAGTGCAGAGACACTCCAGTTGTGTCCCAGTTCCTTTGTTTATGTGTTTTAACATTCTATTCAATAGCTGCTGTCTACCTTCTCCCAGATCATTTTGGGATTAACTTGCTACATAGTCTGCTCATGCAAAATCTGGGGGTGGCCTCAAACTTCTGGTCTGTTGTGTAAATCATATTAAATGAGATTAATCAAAGAGTAAAATGAGGCTGGAGTTTAAAGAAACCAAAGACAAAATAGAGACAGTTATTTCTGGAGAATTCTTGAAACAAGTGAATTGACGTCACTACTGCTAAAAAAAAAGATAAAAAATAAATAAAAAGAAATCGTTTTTGCTAAATATGAGACCAGATGATTTAAGACAGACATTTACTGCAGTGCATAGGATTATTTATTTTCATAAATGCCATTTTACCGTTTATTTGAGGGTCAAAAGAAGGAATACTGTAAAAATCAAGAACAAGAAAAACATTTTAAAACTCTCTCTCTATATAAAATAAGTAAAAAATAAATAAAATCCTGTCAGTAAATGAAAGCAGAAAACGAGCTGACCTCTTGCACTTGCTGTAGTTCACCATCAGACGGGTCTCTGCTGGATCTCCTGGGTCGCTCGTCTTTTGGCCGGTCAGCGGCACTGTCGTCCTCTCCGGAGCCCTAACTCTATTTTTCCCTTCTCTCACTACAAAGGCAACAATAACAACAGCTGCACTTATCACACTGAGGACTTCCAGAGGAACATGGCGTGAAGATGACTTCAGAGAGACATTTCCTCTGCTGAAGCCGCTCCACTTGTTTCCTGGCTGATCAGATCTCACGCTGCATGCTGCTGTATTTTAAGGCGCAGGGTTATTTTGCGCGTCAACAATAAGGGAACGCGCGTTAAATGAGCGCATTTCACTCATTGGGGTTTTTATATTTAGCTCTGTGAGGGACGCACCGGACAAGCGGCAGGACAGGAGGAAAAGGAGACTCCGATCCCGGTCTTGTCTGTCTTTTTGAGCCCGAAGCGACCCCCCAAAACTTGTCGTTGATACCGCGGCGCGCGTTATGTGGCGGTGGTGAGGGCGCTGCGTGGGGGAATAGCGCAAATTTATTCACAGTTCGGGTGAAAAGATGATGATGGCCGGCGGTGTCGGAGCAGCGGTGGAGCATAACGGGATGTACTCAAATCCTGACCTTCACAACCTGCAGCAGCCCCATATGGAGGCGGATAACCCGGATTCCCGCAAACGACCGCTGGAAACTCCGGCAGAGGAGGCCGGCTGTACCAAACGCACCAACACTGGAGGTAAGCGAGATCTAGAACCAGAGATCATCCCTCCACACGAAGTCGTTTTCCTGGCAAGGATAGGGTTGTTTTCGACGCTGTCATATGCATGCATTGCGTATCGTGCAGCTGAAGCTTATTTAAAGAGCATATAACAGCATGCAGCACCTGCACACTTCTCACTTTGAAAGCCTGTGTTTCATGTAGCTGGTGCTTGATAAGCTGCACATGCAGGGAAAGCAGACAGCCCGCTTGCCTCCTTGGCTCAGGTCTGCTTTGAATTTGAACCCAGTCACCTTCCTGCTCCACATCTGGAGGGCTGGAAGAAAGTCTTAGATTTAGCGCAAAAGTGGCGAGTGTGTGTGTGTGTGTGCAGGTGGGAGCTTGTGTGGGTGGAGGAGATTTTCTAAGAGGATGATAATAATACAAAGGGGGACAATTGAAGTGATTGGAAGTTCAGTGTTGATGGGTTTGCAGATGCTTAAATGTGCATGTTGGGAGTATTTAGAAGCAGTGTGAGGAGGTGTGAGAGTGAGACAGGTCATAACACTGTAAAGGAAGAGTTTACAACTATATTCAGAGGAAATATATAACAGAAACATGATTACAATCTCTCAATGTGCTATAGGATCCTGTAGAATAGTAAAAGCTTAAAGTTTGGGAGACCCTGTACCCTAACTTGGGAATGAATTGTCTGACTTGGTATAATAATAATTTAAAAAAAACAATAAAAAAAGGCTGCTCTTGCTGATAGACACAGAAGCCTCACATCGCTTCAACTCCTGATGACTTAATAACCACAAATACACGATTTTGACAGTAAAAAAGAATACAGATGATGGTTATTTTCAGCTTAAAACACTCATCCTTTGATTTCAGACAGTTCTGTCTTAATTTGTGAACACTGACAAAAGCAATTAGAAACAAATCATGGGGTCTATCATGGATGATAGACTTTGTAGATCCAGTGACAGCATGTGAGAAGATTTTAGTGGGATAGTGACACTTTATTGAGGCCTGGCAGAACTGGAAAGAGATAATAGCTGCTTTGGATCTGAAAGCCTAATAAACAATAAGAATATGTGTGCATGTTGTGAGTAAGCCAGGCGAAAACCTACAACCATCTACAACTAAACACTCATCACCAGTTAGATTCCAATCAGACTCATGTTATTTATAGAGCGTAGAATGAGCCAAATCTCAGCATTTGTGTGGTATTTTTGTTAGTCATACAACATCTTCTCATGTCAGACTGTTTCATAATAGAGTTGATAAGTCAGTAATGAAGAAAAGCTTATTGAAACCGTCTACATGTTCAATAAGCAGAGTTGGGTGCTGGGTCTCTTAAGCAGCTGCATGATTTTTTTATTGTTGATAAATTAGATGTTTTGGGTTTTACCCTCTGGAAAAGGTTGTTGGTTCTGCTAGGCTCTGACAGGTTTAAATTAAGCAAACACTTTAGCTAGGTGCGCTCATTAAAGCGCATATCTCCATCAAGGCAGAACAAACCTAGATGAAATTTCAAATCCTTATCCCAATCTAGCCAAATTGCACCAATTAATAGTCTGTCATTGGATAGATACGTCAGATTTTATTCGCTGAGATTGGTGTTTTACATTTGATGAAACTGACAAAAAAAAAAAAAAAAAAANAAAAAACCCACCATATCTTGCAATGTTAAGAAATCACTTTAAGAAGTCTTGGGTTCTCCCCTGGATCTGGATCAGCACCAAAATGTTATTCTTCCCTATATGCTATGCCCACCTTTCTACTGGTCAAAACTGGTTCATAACTTTTTAAGTAATCCTGCTAACTAACAAACAAAGCAAGTGGTGTAGATAACATGACCTTCTTGGTGGAGGTAAAGATAAGATCAGATCAGAAATTAGACGAGAATACTGAGGAAGTCTGGGAATAGGGAGAACAGTAAATCCCAAAAGACGAGAACCATTGCAGCACGATTTTAACAATCTGATTCTTATTTCTTTGTCTTGGGAAAATGGTGATGTTCAATAACAAAGGACTGATGTGTGCACTTTCTTTATTACTCTCAGTAAGAACACTGTGTACAGCAGAGAGAGGATGATGGCTGATTGGCTTGGCACATCTCATTTCAGCTTTTGATTATTATGGTATCCAGCTCATAGGGACCACTTGTTACAAGATCTTAATGATAATTAGGCGTCAGCTGAGAATTGGCAGTTCCTTCACCATATGTTATTGCAGTTTGCTTTGTCTGTCTCTGTATCCCCCCCTTACACACACACACATACACACACACACACACACACACACACACTGTTATTGGATGAAAGCACCACCATGACTGCATCTTCACTGCACCTCCGAAATGTAATTTCAGCGTTGCAGATAATGACCTTTGTGCCACCAGTAGATTCATCCTGCCTCGTGTCCTCCATTAGCACCCCTAAAAACACTGTGCAGCAGAGGAGTCGCATGCTGTTCTTGCTTGTGGGAGAGCTTTGGCCATTAAATTGGAGCAGAGAGACTTCACAAAGCCTTGGACTGTGTGTACCACACATTTGGTCAGCCCAGGCAATTACAAAGTGATACAAATGGCTAAATGGTGTGAAATTACATTTGGAAAATCACCAGCAAATAGTAAAGATATACAATTCATTCAGACCCCTCTGACTATTTACTGATGTCGTTTTTATTATAAAATTACAAACAATTTTTCCCTTTGATTGTGCCTGACCACATGATTTTCCAAAGTCTCTATATCACTGCTATGATGTATTTCTAAGTTCTTGGGCGTTAAAATTAATCATGTGGTATTAAATTTCAATAATTTGAAAACATCAATCTGATTTTCAAGAGTCCGCAAGTTTTCCCATAAGGAAATGTCTTCCAAACGACTTCTTAACTAAATACTCATTTATATGGCATCTACTAAACAATAAAAATGCCTCAAATATAAAAAATCTCCATTACCATTATTCTTTTATTATTCTTGTCTATTTTGTATGCTTATCCCATAATAAAGCAAGATGAACACATTAATTTAACATTTCAAATATTAAGCCACTAAATATAAGCAAAGATAAGTTCATTTTGTGAGATCATCTGTGAGGAGATTCTTAGTTACACTTTTTAACCCTCATGCCTGTAATATTTTTCTCATAATGGCCATTTCTACTTGTCATAGCAGGAAAAGCACAGGTGCAACTAATAACATTAATGACGGCTGAGTTCCATTTAGCTGTGCCAGTAAGCCAGCGTGCATAGTAAGCAGAGTTCTGGCACTGACGCACCTGAATGGAATGCAGCCATTAGAAATGTTTATTAGATACACCTGTGTCGTGCCATTTACAGACAGATAAAGGATTAAGAATGTAATCTTGAAGTGTGTGGAGAAGGTATATTTGGATTTAAAATTCTTATTGTGCTTTGCTGCTTAATGCTGACCTGGAACTGTCAGAAATTAAATAAAATTCATGCTAAAAACAAGTCCATGAAAATTGGGCCAGACTAAACAGGATTGAGAATCACTCATTTATGTCAGTTAAAATCTGTATTTTTAGATGTATCATTTATGAAACATCTTAGGTGTAGCTTGACTTGAACAATCAAACCAAGCAGCATCCATTTTATGTATTAAACATACAGGACCTATGCTGATATCCCAAATATTTATATTAAAGGCATTAAGGCATTATTATATTAAAGGAGAGTGGCAAATTCTAAAGAAATTCTAAAATGTGTCTGCAGTTTGACAGGATCTGCTTTGCTGTGTGCAGCATTAAGGCTTCTAAGTGTTAGCATAATCTGTGGCAAACAGAAAATGGATTAACAGAGGTGAAATAGCGGCCAATTGACTGTCTTTGAGATAAAAAATTATACTTCTGTAAGACAAATCAGCACCGCAGCCCAAGAACAGATATTCCCTGTCTACCCATGAGAGACACAGGTCATTAGGAAAGCTACATACAGCAGACATGTCCTAACCATGTAGTATTTTGTTGGCCTGTGCTGTGGCTTGTGTGTTTTAACACAACCTCTCATTTCATGTGTGTTTCATGTGTAACGTTGCAAACACAGCTTATCTGGCAATAGTGGTAGACGGCCTGATAATCCTCAGCCATCCCTGTCATCATCAACCCCTTGACTGCGTCTGATATTGATCACATTATTCCTACCGAACTGATCATTAACATGACTGGCAGTTACAACAAAGAGAAGAAAGCCGTGCTCTTTTCACGCTGAGCCTCTTGTGCATTTAGGGGTGGTGGACAATTCGGCTGCACTGAATGAGGGAAATTACTCTTCTTTTATCAGCATTGCCCTTCCCTCCTCAAAATGAACATCTTTCATTTATTCCTCTTTCTAATTACCCATACTCGGAGCCCACGTTTGCTGGCAAGCGTGTGCCTTCAAAAAAAAAAAGGTTGTGAAGCTGAAGGATTAGGTATGATCTCGTAATGCTGCTAATGGAAAGGCTGGCACGGGGATATGAGCTGTATTTTTTTTGTTTTTTGTTTTTTTGGTGGGAAGGACACAGGTGCCCTTGCAGAGTGATGTGACGTGAGTGGACTGTGAATTTGCCAGGTGGCAGTGAAAGAGAGAATGAGAGAGAGTGATAGAAATGAAGACAGAGCAAAGCGGAGAGAAAGGGAGAGCTAGGCAGCAAGAGAGAGTGCAGTCTACAGGGAGACTGTCTATATACTGGAGCATCTCAGTAAATGAGATCGCTAGAATTTTCTGGAAGATGTTTACGCCAAATGGACCACGATGTTAGGTTTGATTTTTCGACAAAACTGATCAGCAGCCAAGAGAAAAGGTTCTTTTTTTTAGATACGTTCCCTTGAAAGCACTATTTATTGGAGCTGGACCCCTGGTCCACACACACACACACACACACACATAGACGCACTCACATGCACTTTGCAGTCTTTACACACATACACTCACAGAAGAATACCTCTCAGTGTAAGATTTGTAGGTGTAGTGATTGGCTTCATCACCCCCCTCCACCATTCTGCGGCACTGCCATTTGCAATGGTTGATGAGCCCCTCCGCCCTCTCAAACATGGCCGTCTAAGGGATTGGGGGTGGGGGAAANGGCGTAAGGCACGCTGTCGCCGATCACTCCTCCTCCACCGCCTTCATCATCTACTTATGTGATCCATACACCTCTTCAGCCACTGTTGAAGGTCACTCTACATGATTTCCCATTCAGCAGTGAAGCCAGCTCCCCCAGCCGCTTCGCCTTTGTCACTTTCCACTGAAAAAATGAGTGAATGGACTGCCATACTTTATAGTGCTGCGTCAAAAGAGGCGGAGTAGGAGAGAAAATTCAATTTTTTGGGACCGGCATCGGGGGGGNGGAGGTCTATGATTGGGCAGCAAAGGCGTCAGTCCTCGGTGCTGCTGCAGACGGACAGGCAACTCGATGAATATGGATGAGAGCAGTGAAAAGGGTGATGCGGCAGGGAAGACCCCCCCCTTCAAACTGATGCAGGCTTGAACAATGCGAGCCGTCTTTCACAGAAAACACTGAGCGCCTGCATTAGCATTTTCTCAGACAATTGAGGCTCTGGCCAGCTGCAGGCATGGCTCGGATGATGCGGTGAAATCTCTTTTTCTTCACCCACTGATGAATTAGACCTCGGTGAAAAAGGTCGATTGGCCGCATTCCTCAACACAACCATTGCACCTATGCCGAGGCTAATGTTAAGATACCCTTTTGAGATTGTGCCCCGGCATTGATGGCGATCTGACAGAGGACTTAAACCAGCAGCTCTCAGAATGGGTAAGCCTCAAACTCTTTTTTTGTCTGACTTGTTGAATTGATCTATCATGCTAAAGGATGTACGATTTCATACACCTAAAGCTCATTTGTCCATTATTGCTCAGTTTGTTCCATCGTCCTTGCTGCCTGTCAGCAGCAGGTTAGTCCATTGAAATGCAGAATGGGTACTTGGAGGGGTAGTGAGAAGGAGGGAGGACGGTCACAAGGCATTTCCTCCTGACCCACCCCCCTTGAGTGACTTAACTAAACACATTTGGCTCAGTGTCCTGGTCTCTCCTGCAAGCCATCCATTCTCTATTGGAATCAAGGGTTTGAACTAACACCCCACTGGCTCAGTTTTCCAATGTGCCCCACTGCTCCCATTCCCTGGCGGATTGCAGCAACAGATTGTCATGTTTACTCTACCACATGACGCCATTAAAACCTGTTACTGTGATCTCAGACACTAGGACAGAATTAATTATTGACTAATGACAGCAAACGTGGCTGTGAGGGCGATGGAGGGAATCTTAGTGGCTTCCTCCCCTGCTGGGTTTACTCCGGTTTGAAGATGAGCAGAAAGTTACGCAGTGGATTTGGGCTTGTCTGTCAACAACAGGTCTTTGGATATTTGGACTCTGTAATCAGCTTTATTGAAATCAAATTCTTTGAAGAGCTGCGATACCAAATATTTTGCAGTAGCGCCAAGGACTGAAAAGCTTTACGCCGACCATGTCAGTCATGCATGATCTTTATTTTTTCACCAAGGTCATTTTATTGTCATTCATTGGGAGAAAAAAACTGGAAAGATGACTGCATTACAGCAGGAAATTTCAATAATCAGAAAAGGATCTGAGATGAACATAACTGGCACTGTGCTATCTTTGTAATGGTTTTAGCTTCCATTTAATTTTTTGGGGTGTTCTCAGAAAAATGGCATATCAACCACTATTAATCTGACATTTTTACTATATTACGATGTTGGGGTTTCATTCTATCCCTATGCTTTCACATAAGTATGAGTATAAATGGTTCCTGAATTTGAGATTGTAAGCATGACTGTGGTCAATTAACGAAAATCAAAAATTAAATGCCATGAACAAACATGTCATTGACTGAAAAATTGTCAGAGACACTGATTATGGGTTATGTGCACAAACACAAGCAGAGTCTAAATGGAACATGAGGGGCATATTAATGCAATAAGGAGAAGAGCTAATGTGTAGGCTGTGAAATTCCTTAATGTCACAGTGCCATGTTCATTCTGATCTGAATCAAATGAGTGCATTACTGAGGCAACAGGTTGGTCTCAGTGCACGGTGATCCACCTCGATCCATCCATCTTTCCTCCCTGCCGTGCTGGACAAGCCCCTACATTCATTACCCTTCACAAAACGTAACATGCAGTGACAGACCCGGCAACACTGCCATCTTCAATCCAAATCAGCAATCGATACGTGCTACACTCAAATACAGGGTCGTGTTAGAAATGTCGTCATACGAGGATGGACGGTCCCTTTTTGCATCTGTACTTGGGCGAGTGACGTCACCTTTCAGGCAGCTGGAATGAATCGAACATGACGTCATTGCATCGAAACAAGCATGCAGAGATTTTTCGGCAACTCTTGTATCGGTGCCATAGTGTTGTAAGTGCGCACCTGTACCAAATGTTGACCATTATGTCATCTCTATAATGTTTGGAATTCACTGGAGAATCGCAGTTGCTCCACATCTAAAAATAGAATATTTATGATGTATTGTTGGCACACTCAGGTACTTTAATTGTATTCAGGTCAACAGTGTCCAAGCTCAGTATGTGGCTGATTGCTTCAGTGCTGGATTAACATGCTCGGTTTGATCAGGGTTTTCTTGGACTTTGCTCACCTTGGTGCTGATTAAGTCTTAATTAGCAATGAAGGAAAATAATTTTCTCCAACAGAAAGGGACAAATGTGTTTTCCTGCAAAATTTTTAAACTGACATTCTGTCAATTACTGACTGCTACAAGCTACTGTAAGCCACAGAAGCCCCTTCCGAAATGGAGGAGATTTAGACTGTCTTGGCAGTGTCCCCTTTGAACAAATCTGTGGGATTGGTTCCCATATGCTCTCCGCACTTTCATTCATTACTAAGGATCATGCTGGATTGGCATTCATGGACGTGGATAATGACTTCATATGTTTACAATTAGTCCTCAGTGTGTAAATTTCTGTATCAGAGCAGAGAGCATAATTTTCAGATTTTCTTTCTTCAGATTAGACTGTTAATT
This sequence comes from Lucifuga dentata, assembly GCA_014773175.1. Taxonomy (NCBI): domain Eukaryota; kingdom Metazoa; phylum Chordata; class Actinopteri; order Ophidiiformes; family Bythitidae; genus Lucifuga; species Lucifuga dentata. The sequence continues at coordinate 117,975 of VXCM01000118.1, forward strand.
CTACAGTTCTTCATGTGTAAGGAATTATCGGTAACACTGGCCTTGGCTTTGTGTTTTGTCCGAGGTTGCTAAAACTCCTTGAAAACAGTTAAAATTAGACCTCTGCAAACTGGAAAAGGAGGTCATCATTTACTCCACAAGAAATCTGGGACAGGACACAGAGCATGTCACCAATCTCTGATAAAATGTGAATACACTGAAGGCGACAGAGAATCCTTCTCAAAAGGCATACAGTCCCTTCAGCAGAGAAATACAAACACAAAATATGTCATTGTCTTCCCACATATATGCTAAAGCTTTACTGTACAGTTTATTCCCATTCTGAGTCTTTGCTTATTCAGGGTATTTGGGGTTGAGTGCCATTATGGCGTTTATGATGATGTGCAGAACCACTTTAAGAGATGTGCCCTCTCCAATTCTATGTGTCTCTCTTCCCCAGAGGAGGGTGAGTACTTCCTGAAGGTGCTGATCCCCAGCTATGCAGCCGGCTCTATAATTGGCAAGGGCGGCCAGACCATCGTACAACTACAGAAAGAGACGGGTGCCACCATTAAGCTGTCCAAATCCAAAGACTTCTACCCAGGTAAGAATTGACAATGAATAATTAAAATCAATTAGCATAAATGCATTTATATTGTGTGACTCCTCTCATCAATAGCGTGATACCATGGTGCAGAAAACATGTCATATATCCTCTTCATTTGGCTTCAGTTTAATAACACAGCCAATTGTAAACAGTTTGAACTTCATTATGCTGATGTTCTTGAGGGACAGGACATGCATGTAGATGTTACAGCTGTCGGATGAGCATTCACGTTTGAGGGCAATTTCACTTCCAATTAAGCTGCCTGGTGAGCAGGTTGCAGCCTTTTTGCAGGGGTGTGTTACACTGTTGAGCGTTTCATGTCAGTGCTGGAAGTGGAAAAAAATTGTTTGGCTTCCATTTTATTCCTGGAAGAAAGAGAGCAAATTCTGTGACGCAGAGGACATGTAGCGTATATTGGAAGCTTTAAGTGCACTGCAATGCCTCGTTCAAAATGACGAGGGAAGGATGCTCATGCATCTCAGTGACCCCTATCGGATGGAGGTCAGAGCTGAAGCATCTTATCCTCTAAACGCAGATGCCTTTGTCGTAGGGAATTCTGAGTGTTTGTCCTTCATGCCTCAGCGGAGGCTTCAACCTACTGAAAAATAACAGGTGCTGAGCGTCTCGCCACTTATTAGGTCCAGATGTTTCCTGTGATAACTGATGGAAGTAAATCATTCCCCTGTAGTAGAGCTCTTTGTACAATATATTTAGAAAATATAATTAAACCTTCAAACAGAAAATATGTGGCAGTGCACAAGAAACATGAAAAATACTTCATTTTAATTACAGTGTTCACAGTCATTTCTCTGATTGCCTTAAGCAAACACTTCTATGAATCAAAAACAGAAAAATTGTTCTCCAGAAGGCATTTTTCGTCATGTCTACCTGTGATTATTGCGTACCTGAAAAGGCCGAAAAAGAGCCATTGGATTGTTTTTATGTAGAAAAGGAAACTGGAGACAGCACAACACGGTTCAAACTTGACCTTTGTGTCGGGAGTTACATATGACATATCGGTCTGACTGAACCGTGGCGAAGAATTACTGAGCGCTGGCACAGAGGGAAAGAAGGATATGCTCAGAATATCTCTTCTGTACATTTTTCTTCAAGCGTGTTTCAGTTAGCCACAATGAAAGAATTCATGTTCAGAGAGTACAGCTTGAAATTCTCCACACTGGAGGCCAACTGTGTTTGGAAGAATGAATTGCAGCAACTTTGCTGGCATAGGAATAAATGGTAGAAACGATATGTATCCTTATTTCTCTTTTTGGTTTGTGGATGTGTTCATAGGCCACCACCTGCTCTGCCCATCCCCCTACTCATTATCGTGATGAGTGAGAAGAGGAGTTCAGGGAAAGTGTGCTGGCAAGGATTTGATTGGTTGGTTGTTCTGGCTCACAGAAGTAAAAGGAAACGGCTGCTACTGTACACTTGACAATAGTTGATAGAGCCACTTTCTGAGTAGTCAATACAGACTAACCAGCTTCAGAAAGATCCAGATGTGTTAAGTCTGAGCAACTCGGTGTAGTTTGAAACAGTGAGAAATAGAGTTTTTACTGAAAATCACGTTCTGGATTTTTGAGGCTAACAATTCAGCATGACACACTTATGGGCTACATCTGTTTTACCTTCTTCAGTGTTGAATCAGCTGAGATTTGTGCTAATATAGCATGCACACACAGTTCACGCCCTCATCCCTCATCCTGCGGCAGCCTGACCACTCTCCAACTCCAGCACAAACGCACACTAGAGAAATCAAGGGACAACAACTGATGCAGCCATTTTCTTCTGCAATCCTCACTGCGATGGCTCAGTCTGAGATTCCCACCCACCTCAAGTCTCCCATCCATCAGTATGAGACATGAAACCATGAATTCAGAGGTCTTGATGGGAAGTATACAACTGGGCTCTGCTATGACGGACTGAGATGGATGTCTTGAGATAGTGAAGGATGTGGATGATGCATGATTGTATGTGAGCGAGGGGACGGGGGGGCACGACCAGAAATAGCTTGTTTCAATCTCTCTCTGTGGACTTGACCCTGCCCCAGCTGTACTCAAGCTGCTCTAGCATAAGCCAAGTTTCCTCTTTCCTCCTCCCCACTCGCTGTGATTCTCTCAGATTTGGTTCCTAGCATTTGGGAGAATCAAAGCCAGATATGATGACGTCATATTTCTCCTAAAATTTTGTTTGCATACGTATCTCCTGGAGCACAGACCCTAACTCTTTTGTTATCAGTATTTTATTTCAACCTTTGTGAACTGTTGCATAGCTGGATTTCTCGGTCTCATAAATGCAGCACACTATGCATTCACCCACTCGTACAGTGCATTCAACACATACAGTACACACCACCTACACACACACATCCATACTTTAATGCAGCTGCAAAGAGAGCCGTGGGAGTTCATGATTTGAGCATAAACTTAGAAACAAAACTCCAGACCTTTTACTTTTTTGCAGCTGGCCAAAAGCCCTGTACAGGTATTGAGTTACACTGCACAGCATGAACAGATGAAATGACTGTGAGGTCATAGAAACACTAGCCTGATGTTTTAGATTATCTTATCATTATCAATCACAATGTGTGACTTCATACTGGAAAATCACTCATCCACTGGATATAGGATGAGGTATTTCTCTCAAAAAGGAGCTCAGGTTAAGAAACCATATTAAAGGAACGCTTATCTCCTAGTATGTCTTAACTAATAGTCACTATATAATGATACCATTTCTGCTTCCTTGCTCTGTGTCTCAGTGAACTGTATTGAATAAGCCGATTATGTAATTGGGCGGAGTTTCCATAAAATGGAAACTACAGACTTTCCCTCCCAGGATTCCCCTTCTGAGTTGTTACACAATCGCCTCTGAAGTACCCCACTGCTTGTTTGCATCTTAATATTTGTGTTAAGTTCTGTTGGACAGAGCATGGTTTCTAAGCAGAATATTACATGTAACACTGAAATATTACATCAGCAAAACACATGCTCCAATTTGTGTGCATGGGAGAGTCAGTCAGCCAAATAGTGAACATCCCCGTATGTTATGTCTGATACCTAGTTAAGGCCTCAGTATGCTTCATTTGAAGAGCCTGTCAGATAGATGGATAGTCGTAGAAAATTCTCTTTCCAAAGGTTAAAGTGGAGGAGGCTGTGTCAAATAGAATCTGCCAATCCATTAGGCATGCCCACTTCGTGCAGCGATTGGTCAGGTGTGGTTGACGTGTGAAAGCAGGTAGCGTTTTAATTTCTCTGTCAAGCATCGCTCTGTCCATGCTCCGAGGAGAGAAGTGAAAGGGTGTCACGTTCCCATTTATATCCCTGTTTATTAACATGTAGAGATTACCAAAAAAAAAATAAAATAAATCACAGAATTTATCTTAAAGGATCATACCAGTCATTTTACATGTTTAGGCCTATATATAAAACCCACATACACGTTACATTGCTGACAACCATTTCCCAAAACATGCTACTGGTGCAGTAAATATTAGAATTGTTTTGTCCTACCTTCCAGACTGCCACTGATTTTAGTTCATTCCAGTACATTATTAAAATCAACTTGTAGAGACTTGAAATGTGCTTGAGATAAGCAATCCATCACAGCAAACATGACGTCCATTAATTTTGTTTGATGAAGTAATTTTATTTAACTGGTCCAACGTGGAGGTACATGAAAGAAAATGTGTCTTCACCAGGGAATCTAATCCCAGGAGAAAACGGCTTTAACCAAAAAATTAAAAATGACTGTTCTCCATTCAAACTTACAAGTTAGCAGGCGAAACATGAATTTTAAGGTGGGTGTATCACTGGAATATTTGATTGGGATAGATTAGCAAAATAACAGGAAAACCAAAATGTGGATTTATGTTTTGGAAAATGGTTGTCAGTAACATAACATGCGGGTAGTATGTGTTAGGCTTAAACATGCAAAGTCACTGGCATAGTCCTTTAACAAATCCTCCCATATCCAAAAGTGGTAGTGTGCCATATCTCAGTTTATATGATGAATCATGTTGGAATGATAAGACCAGTGCCTGAAGTGGACAAAAAAAGGTGTCAGTACTCCTCTTATCCGTGTGTTGTCTGGTCATCGAGGCTGTCCGTAGGGGCGTTGGTTGTGGCCCAGAAAATCTCCTTTGTTTCCAAAGCTCAGTGTTTACAGGTATGTACTGAGTTCACAATGATTTTTGTTTTATTTAATGTGTTTTAATGTGTGGCCCTTTGACTGTGAGAATAAAATTTTATTGGCCCCCGTCCTCATCAAAGTTGCCCATCCCCTGGTATATCTAAATACGCGGTCCTCTGATTTAATTCATCCGGCTGCAACCTTTGCTATTGTTTTCCTCTGCGTTGTTCTGTAGTACAGTACGGAAAATTTATGAGAGTTTCCGGTACTCCCAAAAATGTCTCAGTACTCTGAAATGAAAATCACAGAGCCTGGTATGCATACCGGTGAATTCCGGCCCACTTCAAGCACTGGATAAGACATGTTGTGCACGCCCTCCCCTCTCTATGACAGCAGGCCTCACATCGCGGACATTCTGAAAAGTATAAACTTGGTTGCTTTCCAAGATGGACGGGCGAGGTTGGACGAAGCATACTGTGGCCTTTAATGTTAGCAGCTATGCTTGCAACCTTTAGCAGTCATAACTATGGCAAATGATTGATGATGATAAATTACTAGCCATATACAAGCTTAGGGATTTAGTATGTTCATGCTTCAGACTGTTGATTTAGTTCAAAACTTTAATTCTCAATCCTGTTCCTTAGCACTGTACATGTTACATTTGTCTTTGCGCTATATCCAGACCTGCTTAGCTACAGTACCTCATGTGTGTCTGATTTAGCTAATTACATGTGGGTAGAGGGAAGATGGAAACTCATTGCTGTGGTACTCAAGGACCAAGACTGGAAACCACTGATCTACAGATGAAGATGAGCTTTTCATTTAAATATTTTATCAGTGGCTTTTAAGTGCGAAACTGCAGGAATAAATGCATATAGCCCATTGATTGTCTCATCACATATAATGCAGTATATCATCTGGTATGTTATGGCATTAATTATTTTAAAATTAATTAATTAATTAATTATTTTAAAATAATAATTATTATTTAAATAATTATTTAAAATAACTATATATTGACATCTGCTACTCAAATTAATATTCGTCTCTGCATGGAGAGAGAGAGGTAAGACAGAGAGTTTGATATTTATTTGGTTAATTTAATGGTGAGTATTTGTAAACCCCTAGAAATTTTATATATTAACAAAAACTAAATTTTAGTCTTCAGTCTCTTGAAATACAGACTGTCCTGTCCTGGAAGATTGCATTTTTTGTCAGTATTCCCTCTAATGGTAAAATCCCAGGTGTATTATTGTGAGACAGATTTTAGATTCTATATTACAGGACTCCCAGATGCTCTAAAATGCACCACAGAATACTATTTCTGCCTACAGTTTACTGCTGAAAACCATCATTTTACCACATTGCAGCGTATTAGGAGCAGGTACAAGCACAGAGGCAAATTGTTTAACTTAATGGCCAATTCATCTATACTAAATGTCAGAAAAAGACTATGCGTGGTGTTTTTTTCTGAGATGGTAACAGTTGTGGCTGAGAACTTCTTGTCGGAGTGTGATACAATATAAAAGTGTTCTAGTCACCTTTCTGATTTACTGGGTATAAAATGCATGCTACAGAATATCCTAACCTTAAAAACCTATGTTAAAAATGCCAGCTTTTTAGAGCAACATGCCCTACTGGGGTTTCCAGCAATAACATTCCCAGCTCAATTTGTAATGTGTAAGAACACTGAAAAATGTGCTTAGTGTCTGATATACCAGCAGTCTCACTAAAGCAGAAACAAGGTTTGGTCATGCTAACAAAGAGCTAGAAAAGCTCAAGCAACTAGACAAAAGTGTTGAAAGTTTCATTTTTAAACTTCAGCATGAAGCTTGAAGACAGCGATCTAACCTGAGACTCGCTGGTCTCTCAGGGAAAGCTGAAGGATGAGATGTGTGCTCTCTGGGGCTCACTGACACATTTCTCTCCTCTCCTGTCATCAAGAGGACAGCATAATTCTTGCTGCAAATCAAAGCCTGCAGCAGTTATCAAGAAATTCATCTTCAAAGACACAGAGAAGGCAATAGCTGATGCAAGAATTTAATCAAAAAGAGGGAGAAAGTGAAGTCTACAGATGCTTTCAAAGTCTCTTAATGGTGAATCATCTGTCTGAAAAGATACTTTGGGATGAAACTGCAGTTGAAAACTAAAACATTTCGTTCAGGATAAACTATCCTGCTGACATGACGGTCTAGAATTATCATTCTAGTACCTTTAACTGCAGGGTTAGTAACCTGCAGCACTGAAAGTTGAAGAATGACGCAAGAAAGAGCTATGATCATTCTGGGCAATAGAAGGTGTTGTATCTCTTAAGGTGTCCTAGTTTATCATTTTACTCTTTTTTTTTTTTTTTTTTTTTTTTTTTTAATCTGGGTGGAGCAGGCAAAGTAGTTGTTCAGTTTTAATACATTCCAAATTAAGACAATTGTGCCAGTTGTCCAATTTCTTTTTTAACTATTGAGCACTCTGGAAATGCATAAACTCATTTTATTTTCACCTATATAATAATTAAGTTGTGCATAAGTGGTTTCTGCTCACATTTTATATTTTGTACATATAGCCTATATCCTGGATACACAGCATTAATTTCCAAACAGTTACCACCGGGATTATAAAATTTAACTTCTAAAATTCTAAAATTTTAAACATCTTAGATTTCACTGGCTAGTAAAGTTGCATGCATTTTCTTAATAACGTTGTTATTTCCGGTTATTTTTTGAAATATTAGTGATTATGTTCCATGATGAATGCATGTAAGAAGATATTTCTTCTAAAGTATGTGCCAACATAAAAGTTCACAGCAGATCAATGAATGTACTTCCAGGCTTATGTCTTTCCCTCTGTCATTTCAAGAATGACAGACAGGTGCAGTAAAATATCACCAAGCCTCTCTGTGGGGTCCAAAATCTTGTGTGGTCCCATTCTCCTTTACATTTTCCTTTAAAGCCATTGTCTTTCAGTAAGAGTTGCATATTTGATCACTTTCAGACAGTAAAAATTATCCATCCATCCATCCATTTTCTAAACCCGTTTGTCCTGGTAGTGGAAGTAAAAAGGGTTTAATCTGTGCACAAACTGTATCTCCAATAGTTTTATTTTAGGCATGTGCGAGTATATCTGAAACGCTATCAAGAAAACATGTATTAAACTAAGAAAATAAGGTCAAATGAAGGTCAGATACCCTACTCCCCATTTTGTTCAATCAGTTTCTCATTGCTATTTTCTGATGTCCTTGAACTTACCAACTGACCATTTAAATTCAGTTTACATACACCTTTGGAATAAAACAAATCTGTCTGGTTTTGATTGATGTCAGTGATTAATTTTAGCTTTTCCTTGAGCATGATAGGCAATTAGAGGACAGGTTCAGATGAATTTTAACCAATTTTGTAAATGGAAATGCAAGTCCAGCCAAAGATGAAGCAGTTTCTTGGGCACTAGCTGGTCAGTCCTTATCAGCTGGCCTTTCCCATACGAGGGCTTTACTAACTCCCTGCCAGATTTATATTGTCTATGAAGTCATCTAAGAAAACAGTGATACTTAATATTTACTGCAACCAAAGTAACATGTAAAAGATAATTATACAGTGGGGTCCAAAAGTCTGAGACCACATCGGAAATCTGTGATGTTTTCCATGTAAATCTGGAAATAACCAGAAAGTCTGATATCATAAGAAGTTCTTTGGAACATTGTCAAATCATGCTGGTGTGGAGGTTATATAGTTATGGTTGCAGAATCCATAGAGACGTACTGTCCCTTTAAGACAGACACTTAGTTACGCTGTGGGACCTGTCGTGTGTGGTCACGGTACTTACTCAAGGTGTGTTTTTCTATATGTTGAATGGTTCCACAGAGAAAATTAAGCTCCCAGCGAGAAGTCTGAAAACCTAACCTGTGTGTGTCTGAGCCTGATCCCTACCTCCGATCACCACACTGGGATAACTTGGCTCATCAGGTTTTGCACGAATGTGTGGAGTCCATGCCAGCTCGAGTGCCTGCTGTCATTAAAGCAAAAGGGGGACATACCAAATACTAAGATATTCTGAAATTCATGTACATTTTTCAAAGATTCAACTTTTCACTCAAATTGTTAAGATGATATTATCATTTGTAATGAAAAATTTTGTATTAAATTCAAACAGAATGCAAAATAGAAGCATTTTCACAGTGGTCTCAGACTTTTGGACCCCACTGTGTGTTTAAAGGTTAAGTTAAGTTTATTTGTATATCCCAATATCACGTAAAATATCCCATAATGCACCAGTTCAAGCCCAGGTTGTCTAAGACAATAAAGGGGAAAAACTGCATTTAAAAAAACCATAGCATGTGTAGTGTGTGTGTGTGGGTGGGGGTNTTAACTCGTGGGAGAGGCAAATCAGAGAGAAATCCCTCTCCTGGAATGGCCAGGTGTGCAGTAAGAGCCTTAGGCATGTCTAACCAGGTGTGTAGCGGATAAAATTCTTATGTGCTACATGTTGATGTAAACATGTTAAACATGTTATGGAAGTAAAGGACTAATCAGAAACAAAAGCTTTCAGGGCAGTTCAGCCTGTGGGTTTGTCTTAATGGATGCATTTTTATAGGTGTGAACCTCAAGTGTTGCCACTTTGACAATGTTCAACACATACTCCCTACCATATTACACCATACAAAAGAGGGAAAAGAACAAAACAGCAAATATTCCCCCTTTAAATAAAGAAACCAAGCATGAAGATTTATTCAAAATAGAGAGAGCTTTAAAAAAAAAAAATTGCGTAAGCATGTAAAAAGGACTCATTTTTACATCACCTGTTTCCACGGCTCTGCCCCTTTACCATGGCAACAGAATGGTACTTGGGTCGTCAATGTGGGTGTATAAAGAAGCCAAGAAGAGGAACAAGTGTGTATTTAGTCTGTTAGAGCTGCAAGGCGAGTACAGGCTCAGTACCAGAGCATTGAAAGAGTTACATCATTCAAGAGGAATCCTTCCCCCCTGTGGCTTGCTAACCAAGCATGGTTCTTTCTTTCAGCTGTTTCTCTGTTAATTGTGTAGATGGAGGAAGCAAGGGATTGCTTAGCAATCAGGCCTCTTTGTGAAATGTCAAGGAGCATTTTTTATTGCCAAGATATCTTACATCGGTGTATATTTTAGTCCTACTCACGGACCCTCAAACCTCAACTGTCACAAATGTCTGTCCACCAAGCTCATAGCACATTAGAGTATCACATGTGCTGTCCTCTTCCTCTTTTCTCCACACAGGAACAACAGAGCGTGTGTGTCTGATACAGGGTACAGTCGAAGCTCTCAATGGTGTCCACAACTTCATTGCGGAAAAAGTCCGTGAGATGCCGCAGAGCGCCCAGAAACCTGAGCCAGTCAGCATACTGCAACCGCAGACCACTGTCAACCCTGACCGTGTCAAACAGGTGAGATACTATACTGTCAACACGCCTCAACTTCAGCTTTAATGTACAGTCATCTTACTATTGTTAGAAGTAAATAAAGTGGCTGTGTGTTAATAGTTGACAGAAGTACATGCTGACATAAAGGTCAAAAGGTTGTGTAGTCACTATATGGTACACTACATGGTGGCTAAACAGTCCCACCTTGTTTATTAGTCCCCTGTCTTACTGGTTCTCTGTGACCCACAGCCTGGTTGGGTCAGGAAAATGTGAGATATATGTGGTTATTTTTACCTACAAGCTTTCATAGCTAGAAAGAGAAGTGGCAGCTGCAGCTTAAACCCCTGGGATCAACAAATCGCTGAGTAAAGTGGGGGCTGGTGTAGTACTCAGAGAGATATCTGTCTTTCTGTTCATCATTTACACTGTTACATCTTTCTCCCATTACATTTAATTGCTACTTAAATCTTTCTGTTTTTGCACAGGCTAAACTGATAGTGCCCAATAGCACAGCTGGGCTTATCATTGGCAAGGGTGGAGCCACAGTGAAAGCAGTGATGGAGCAGTCAGGGGCTTGGGTGCAGCTCTCCCAGAAACCAGAGGGCATCAACCTTCAGGAGCGAGTGGTTACCATCAGTGGTGAGCCCGAACAGAACCGTAAGGCTGTGGAAATCATAGTGCAGAAGATCCAGGAGGATCCTCAGAGCAGCAGCTGCCTCAACATTAGCTATTCCAATGTTTCGGGCCCAGTGGCCAACTCCAACCCAACAGGCTCCCCTTACGCTAACACGGCTGAGGTGTTGCCCAATGCAGCTGCAGCAGCCGCCACTGCCTCCAGTCTTCTGGGTCAGGCCGGGTTGACAGGAATGGGCGCCTTCCCTGCTGCCATGTCCAACTTCTCTGGCAATGATCTGCTAGCCATCACCTCAGCTCTCAACACACTTGCCAGCTATGGCTACAACACTAACACCCTGGGTCTGGGTCTCAATCCTGCAGCTGCTTCTGGTGTCCTTGCTGCAGTAGCAGCTAGTGCTAACCCAGCTGCTGCTGCTGCGGCTAACCTACTGGCCTCCTATGCCAGCGATGCCTCCAGCAGTGCCCACCCTGCTGCAGGCCTGGGTGGGTTCTCCTTGGGTTCTCTAGCTGCTGCTACAGGGGCTTCCAATGGTTACCTAAATGCTTCATCCCCACTGATGGCCTCCTCCCTACTAGCAACAGAGAAGCTGGCAGATGGGGCCAAGGACGTGGTTGAGATTGCTGTGCCCGAGAATCTGGTTGGCGCCATTTTGGGGAAAGGAGGGAAAACGCTGGTAGAGTACCAGGAGCTAACAGGAGCCCGCATCCAAATCTCCAAAAAGGGAGAGTTCATCCCTGGTACTCGGAACCGTAAAGTTACCATAACAGGGTCGCCAGCCGCTACGCAAGCAGCGCAGTATCTGATCAGCCAGCGGATCACTTACGAGCAGGGCGTGCGCGCTACCAACCCACAAAAGGTGGGCTAAAAGGAAAAAGAAGAGGAAAGAAGGAAAGGATGAAGACAGAGATTGAAGGAAATTGAGAGAGTCACGATGAATAGAAAAAAGAAGCGTCCAAATATTTGCTCAATATTTCAGTATCAAATGAGAGAATCACAAAGGAGGAGGTGGGGGAGACAACCAAGATAAGTGTGTGTGATATGTGAATGTGTTTTTAGGACTGATGTCCTGATGTTTTTTAAAAGTTTGTGTCGAGTCCTTTTGACGATGGTGATCAGAGTAAGCTGAACTGGTCCACTGCCAAGCTGCAGATTCAAGGGTGAGGCCGCAAGTTTTCACCCTCCTCCAAAACCTCATAGCTGTTTTATTTTGTTTGTCTTTGTTTTATTGATTTGGATTTTATTTTCAGTTGCAAACCTCAGCTCCCGGTGAGTTGAGAGTGTCAGCTGAAGTTCCAATCGGCTAATAGAGCTGTTTCACAAACCTTGCTCATTGTCTACAATGCAGAAGGCATTGTTAACAGGGGAGAGGTTTTATGACAAGCACCTGAGGTCATCTCAGACTATGTGGGAGCAATCTGAAATTCATTTCTTTAAAGGAATCACATCTATGTTGACATATGTTGAATTCTGGCTCATACCATAATTGAATTTTCAAAATTTGGGTATTTTATATTTTCATCTATTATTTATTGACATGGTCTCATTCAAACACAAATAGATTATTTAAACCTGTGAATACAGGTTGAGCTGAATGTAAAAAAAAAAACAAAAAAACAAAAAAAAAAACAAAACAATTTTAGCCTGTTGCTATTTTTTATTTACAGGGATCAAATATTGTGTTGCAGTGAAAGAAATGTATAATTCAAACCCAGTCTGAACTTTCACAGTTACTGTGTGCAAGTATAGTTCAGGGGTTAAATAATCAATGTGAGAGGATAGAGGAGACACAGGAATGTACAAATATATATTACATGAACACGCATAGATAACACTCCCACAAACGCACAAACACTAAAACATATTTGCATATTCAGGCACAGCTACAAACATACAAAAATATGTTGTTCTTTAACCCTTTCTTGGTGCTATAGGATTAGATTTATATCTCCTTCACCATAAACACCAAAATCAAAATGTCTCTGGCGACTATTCTCTTTACTTGATTTGATAATGAGTCGTCCAGCCACTCGTAGCCCATCGGATCTGACCCAGCCTTTCAAAAAGGATTGAGTTCAGCATTTTATAATGAAAAGCAACCCAGTCTTAACGTAATTGTGCAAATCCCATCCTTGCCTCCAAAGCAAGATATGTCATTTGTTTTTTTGTTTTTGTTTTTTTGGTTTTTTTTTTTTTAGAAATTGGCCGTAGTCTGGATTTTATTTGGCAGTATTTTTTGCCTTAGTCACATAACTGTTAAGCCCAAGAATTAAGTAAAAGCTCAGAGTAATGTCCGCCTGAAGCAAAGATTAACCAGAAGGGAACAAACGCATTTTGATAAGAAAAGCTGTATGAACCAATATCTGTGAACAAAGAAGCTATTGCCTTTACATAAAGGGGTACCAAATAGTCAAGAATGACACTTGAAAGAACATTTGGACTCGGTTTTCTGTGAACCATCCTTCCCAATTTACATCTAGACAAAAAAAAAAAAANAAAAAAAAAAAAAAGAAAAAAAAAACGATTTGCAGCTCATTCAAGGCAGCCTTTTGTCCTCCCCAGAAACACGTTAACGCTCGCTAACTTTGGGTGGAGCACATAATAAAACATCATGAAGTGTTTTTGGCATCATTGACTCTAACGGGCAATTGTTTGTCTAATGCAGGGAGGATAATTATCTAAAGCATTTCCAAACACTCAAAGATTATCTTGGCTTCCTTCTGTGCTGCTAGCCATGGTTTTCATCCCGAGTACACTGGGTCTCTGAAGACTGCACTGTGAGACATTAAGAACCCACACCGTAAAACGTGTCTGTCCCTGGTGGGATGTGATTATTTAAATGTGCACATCTATGTGACATGTACAAGACCTACAGAAGGGATATCTCCACAAGAGCATTTGTACTCCAGCGTCTTGTAATGTTTCTGTTTACCAATACCAATGCACTGCAGAAAGCTGCTATGCTCACTTAAATTAGCGGACGTTTCTGATCAGCAAACCACATTAAACCCAAATTAGCCCCGCTACATTTTTTCATGCACTGTATTCTGTAGTCCTATTACGTCCACTTCCCCCACTCAAAAAGCATCTTTCAGTTGTCCCCATCAACCCAAGCTCTATGATCAGCTTTCTAATACACAGCTGTGAGGGTTGGTGCTGAGTTAGTGCCCAAGATAATCAGAACCACTCCCTTTTTTCTGAGAATTTAATGAACAGCCTTTCTCTTTTCATTTTCATGATTCATAGTTTGAAAGCAAATGGATTTTAAAGTGTTTGAAATAACTCTTTGCGTCTGAGTAGTATGCATAGATGTTGCAGCAGCGAGCATTTCTTCCTAACTGAAATCTTTCCTTTCACTGTGTGTCTGGAAGGCTTCACAGTTGTCATAACTCCAATCTGGCCACTAGTGAAACCATAGCATAAGAAAACCTTTTACTGCCCGAGATTTTAGCATATGAGAATTTTACAAGCACAAAACAAAGGGATGTTTATCAATGCAACTGGACTGCTTGACTACAGAGAGTTCTCCCTCAAAGCTCTCTGATCAATACATTGTGCCAAATACTGTTTCTCTCTGCCCCTCATTAACTTTCCTCTTTCTCTCAACATTTTATTGCCCTGCATGTGCTGTTTTTTCGCCGTTCTTAGATTCCTCCTGTGTCCCAGTCCCTGCCCGTACTTCTTCCTACACTGTGCTCTCCCCCTCTTTCTCCTTCCTCCTGTCTTGTCTTCTCATGGGCGGTGTGTAAGGCGTGCTGCTGGTGGAGTTATGCACTATAGGTCATAAGGGTATAAAAATATTTTGCCAGGCCATAGAGTTCACAAGACTAAAATGCACAGAAACCACCTGCCTCCGAAACTGTGACACCCACAAGACCAACCAGCAACATTAGCTCAAAGTATCAAATTCACTCTATAAGAAGAACAAGTAGGATTTAGAGAGGTTTGTACCGTGGACTATCGCCTTTTTTTAGGTAAGAGACAGAGGGTTGTTTTTTCCAAAAGAAGGCTAATCTCGGTTGAATGAATACTCACGTGTCGGCTGAACAAACTGAGCTTAAATTTCAGCCCCTAAACAAAGCGTATAGTAATGACAGAATGAGATAGAAGATAGAAAGGTGGAAACTTGTCTGTGACCTCAAGCCGAAACAATGACATCCTTTATGCATATCCTCTTATCTGAAAATGACTAGAATTCATTTCTGTGGAATACAATATGTCATGTCATATGATCTATATGTACTTTATTGTAGCTATTCTAGTTTGTAGTCCAAATGCAGTCCAGCGTTGTCAATACAATGTGAACTATGTTATATTTGTGTGGATGATGAGAGTGCCAACTAAGCCTGATTAAGATTAGCTTCGCAATTTGTTTGTGCATTATGATGACTCATCATCAGCTGGTGGTGTCCATATTTCTGTCATTGATGATTTAGTTTGACAGTAAGAAAATGTAAAGAATATTGGAAGCAATATAGTAGCATGTTGTCCTGTTTTGTGTTTTATGTCTGTTGTATGAACCTTTGAAATTACTAAAAATTTTGAATGAATAGGTTTACATGTACTTTTTGTAAGTTATGAAAATGCTGCTATTTGATAAGTAAAGTAAACTATACAAAATATTTTAGTTGAAAAGATGTCTGGTCTGTTGATTAGAAATATGCTCCAAAAGCTACTCGTTTTTTGGAGCATAAAACGAGGTGTATAGAATACTATACAGTATTGGTAAGATAGTAAAAGTAATAATAGACTCCATAGTACAACCTGTGCCAAACTAGACCTCCGCAGCTTCTGAAATTGTAGATGTGCGATCAAATGTTAGATATCAATAACTTGTTTAGAAGTGCTGATCAAGTGCCAATCAAACACTGTCTTTTAAGTTAAGAAAAGATAATCAAATACATTACTTAAGAAAACAAAGGACAAAGAACTTTTTGTGCATTGTTTTATCCCATAGGTACATAGAGTAAGAGTTAAAGATTGTGATTTTTATGGATCCATGTTGTTTTACACTCCATGCATCCCTTGTGTGTTTGTTTGACCTGTGGCTTAAGTACTGCTGTTTTCTCACAAATGTCTCTATAGGCCAGCATGGACTAAGCATAACATGTTATAAGCATTCATAACATAGCCATTAACAATCAAAAATGTGTTTGTGGAGTTAGGTGTTATCTTTTTGCACGTCTTCTATTGCATGGTATCAAAGTGAATAATGGAGGAAAAAATTTACAAATATTTGCGAGGTGTCTCGCAACATTCAAAGACATAACGCTGCATGCAGTCAAATGTAAAGCACTTAAGTTTACTCGCCTCATGTTTAAAAAAAAAAAGAAAAAAGTTGTTTTCTGTTGTAAGTTGGGAGGAAGCTCATTATTGTCATGTTGGCCCGAAAAGAAAAAAAAACACACATCTCAGATCAAATTGTCATCAATCAATCATCTCTCTTTACATCACCAGAGAAGATATTTTGATTTATAGGTACAGTGAGGAGTATTAAAAATGTGAAACAAGCAAACGTGAAAATGTTACTCAGTGCATTGGCTCCTTTTGTTTAGCTTTTTTAGGATATCAGGCATGTGTTTCTTTACAAAACAGGTTGAACACCTCACGTAACCTGTCCAATAATAATGTTTCTTGATTATTTTATATCTCAGCTTGAAAGCCCAGATCTAATCGATGAATGTACCCATTTACTCTTATTTTCTGTCGAATGTTATCGTTCTTTAATGTGAATTCAGGGCAGGAATGTCATCTACATGTAGAGTTAATATCTATGTCAATAACAGATTTCAGCTATAGTCAGGTAGGCCACACATGGCCATACTCATAAACCAGATATGTTTTAACACAACTTCCGATTCGCTGTCAACATTATCTTGTTTGTTTGGTGTTGCATAAATGCACTTTACTGATTGGCGGGTCATGTCTTTTTGCAGATACCATCTCTTATTAATGGGTGTGAAATGGAACAAACCACGTTGGCTTTCAACAGATGTTTTTTGCCATTTCTTTGCTGTTGCTCCAGTGTTACTTTTTTTTTTTTTTTTTTNTTTTTTTTTTTTTTTTTATTTTATTCTCTGAATGTTTTGGGTCTCATGAATGATGGGAAGGGCTGGAGTCTCAGACATATTTGAAAAGTAGCACCTGTTTCCTCACATTCCCTTCAGCAGAGGTTTGTGTCAATCAGTGCTTTGCTTTCAACTAACATGTGAAACCAGGTGGAATCAGCAACGTTTCTGTCCTTTTGCATCCCACGTTTAAAATGACAGAAATTGAAAATGGTTTAATTTTTTTCCAGCAAATTGGGACTAAATCACTGGGCTGAAGTTATGAAGGGATGCAATCTCGAGGTCTCGGATCTGAGATGCAATCAGCACCAGCAAAACGAAGATCGCCTCTGCCGCCTCAACATGATGTACAGTAAATTACAGAGGAAACCTATTAGACTTTCGGTGATGGCCTAGTTTTGGGAAAGATATTTCTGTTTCATTATTTTGTGTTACAGACCCATGCCATTGTTTTTACTGCTTTACAACAAAGTCACATCTGAGTGCCAAATTTATTCCACTATCATTCCAGAAAGATTATTGTTTGTTCTTATTTCCACTCCAAATGTATTCTGGATGTTCATCTGCCCCCTATGGAGCCCTTTCACAGGAAGGCTAGGACTGGTTTTAAATGCTACAAACTGGCTAAGGCTGCAAGCTCCTCTCTTAAAACCTCTTCTACCTAAGTCTCACTTTACAGCCTACATGATATCACGACTTCTGTTTCATTACATTGAGCACCTGCGACAGTATCCACCCTTTAAATGGATTAAGGTATTCTGAGCCCTTTCGTCTGAGAAAATACGGGATTCTTGCCAACCAGACATGAGGCCATTTTTTTTGTCTTTGACCTTCTGAACCTCCCATGAACTTAGTTGACCGTATGCATCCCCAAGAACTCATTTATGTGTTGGATATTTTACTGTCAATCTCTGCAAGGCTGTTGTTTTGTTTTCTGGTTATCTGGACAATTCTGCAGGGTTGAAACGCTTGCTTAAGTGTAAACTGAAGAAAGCATGCCAGTACCTTGCAAACATTTTCACATCATTGTAAATATTCTTTTGGGGTTTTGGTTTTACAGTTAGCCTCTGTTCTTTCCATCTCAGAAAAAAATGGACTGACAGCATAAGATCAAATATTCCAATGAAGCAAAGTGATGTTTTGTTGATTGGGTACATTTCACTTTGATATTAGTGACAGCAGTTCTGTCTTTCGTTTGTGAAAGTCCAGTGTAAAGTACTTAAAGGGCTTTCTAGAGCAGCATTTATGTCTTTTAAAATCAAAAAGTCCTCTGAATATATTGAAAAATTCGAGGAAAAAATGCCTTCTCGTGCCATTTCACTAAAGAATGTGAAAGCTTTTTATGGCAAACATTTGTCAGCAAGAGTGCCAAATAATTCCATACTGAGCCAAAAGGCAGCCAGCCTACATAACTAAATGTTAGGTCATTGGAATGGCCACGTCCCATTTCGCCCCCCAAAAACATCACCCTAATTGTATGACATTTGAGGTCATGTACCATTATTGTTATGCTGCCAGTCTGTTTTCTGCTTTTGTCAGAGAAACATCTCAAAGCAGTATATTTTCTAAATGATACACTGTTGATTAAAAAAAGACAACAGCTACTATGGTGAGGGAATGAGAGGATTTTAAAAGTGTCATTTGTGTTTTTATTATTAGTTTATTTGAACATTATTCATTAATAGATTTAAGGGTAATGACTATTTAATGTAACTGTAGTACTGTGTTTGTAAAAGAAATTCAGTGAGTTGTGTTTTATGACTCGTGGACTACCAGTGAAGTCAGCATTTCAGTGTTAATAATTAAATTGTTTTTTAAAGATTATTTTTGCGACGGCAACAAAGAGTCATTATAAATGTTCATTTTAACATCACTTGTCTTCTGTTCCTTTTATTCTCCGCCTCTTCCCTCGGTCTCATTGAGCGAAAGGTCAAGTGATTGCAGCCAACGTGTTCTATCGATAGATTGATTTCTAGAACGCTGCTGAATCTGAATGCATATTGAATATGGAATTTATACATGTACACAAGATAGTTTATGGCAAAATGTTCATGTAATGTGAAGCAACACAAATGTTAATGGATTGATTTGACAGTTTACAGAGAGTGGGGTGCCAGATAAAAGTCACATTAGTACATCTAGTACAACTGTGTCATATTCCTAAATTTAAAGGACATATTTGCTATGTTCCCTTATTTTTAGAGCATAATATAGTCCGGAGTATGTGTTGAACATTGTCAAATTTGCAAAACTTGAGGTCCACACTAAAAGATTTGCATCCATTAAAGGACCATACCTATAGTTTTACATGTTTAAACTCAGTACTGTTAATATTACCCACATTCATGTCGTCTTACTCCTAACCATTTTCAGTAGCATCCTGCTGGAGTGGTATATTTTCAAATAGTTATTCCTACCTTCCAGACAGCCACTGGTTCCAGTTCAGTCCAGTATGGTATAAAAAATCAGCTTGTAGAGACTTCAAGCATTCTTGAGATAGATAATCTATCATAGTGAGGATCAAGCTGTCATTAATGCTGTTAGTATTTATTTGTCGAAGTTGCTTAATTTAACTGATCCAATATGGAGCTATGCAGAAGAAAATGTATGTCTCCACCAGGGAATATAGTCTCAGGAGAAAACGTTTTCACAGAGAAATTAAAATGACCGCATGTTCTACATTTGGTTGTGCATGTTAGCAGGGTGTGTTACCTGAATATTTGATTTTGAAATATTAGGGGATTTGGCAAAATAGCAGGAAAATTAAAATACAGTTTTATATTTTGGAAAATGGTTGTTGGTAACCATTTTCCAAAAATGGGTATTTATTGGGTTAAACATGCAAAACCCCCTTTAAGACAAACTGACCTAAAAGCCTCTTTTTTTTGGTGAGTCCTTTATTCCCTTAACATGTTCACACCAACATGTAACATATTAGAGTTTATCCACCTACACACCTGGTTAGACACCGTGGGTGTTGCCAGCTCAGGCCTGAAACAGCTGACCAGTCAGAACAGAGCAGGCTTTTCAGGAGGGGGACCTTAAAGAAACAGTATCAGCCAGGCTGTTTTCACTCAGAGTGCACAGCATGCTGCAGCAAGGGAGAGTAGAGGTGGATCAATGTGATTTTTTGTATATTACAGCATTGCAAAGGTTTCAAAATATACCCTTTTTAGATTTTTTTTTATAAACATAAGAGTTTTACTAAGTTCTGCATCCAAAGTTAAGGAGTTTGTAAAATCTCTGTGATCACATCAAAACAACAACAACAATAATAATAATGATGATAATAATAATAATAATAATAATAATAATAATAAAATTTGAAACACTGAGCAAAAAAAAAAAAAAAANAAAAAAAAAAAAAAAAAATTCAGATGTGTTCAAGCACTGTAGGTTTTATCTGGCCCATGCCAATCAAATGCTAATAGCCCTGGAATTTGTGTCAATATTTGATTACTTTGAAATGTAATTCTTTGGAATTAATAATATCCTCAGGATTTCATTGGGATGGAAAAGCCTCTAGGTAAACACTTCAGTGATTAGAGGCCAGAGAAATTAAGGACAATTGTATTCTTCTTGGGTTAAAAGCTCATTTGGGCAAGATGACTTCACTGTGCATATTTAACAGCAGGGAAGCAGGACAGATTTGACTTAAAATGAAAAAAAAAAAAAATGAAATGGACAAAGAAATGGAATTTAACTTGTGGATTTTCTGTGCTGTGGACAGGAAGGAGCCTCCATTCCTAATCTATCTGAAATTTAAGCCTTTAAATCCAATATCACCACAGCATACCATAACTCTTGCACAAATGAAAACAGATAATCAGACTGAAGAGCACAGAGGACATGACTTCACCATGGTTGGAATATTAGCTTAATCAGGTTGAGACAGGATTACTGTTCATCATGTAAATGTATTAAAAGCACCTCTTTTCAGTTACACATAGTACTGAAGTTACATTCGTGGATATAAATAAGTTCTGCAAGACGACGTTTATGTGAGCATCCAGCACACAGCATTTCCTACTATGATCTTCTTCATTATGCAGCAAATAAATCCATAATATACACAACCAACTATGCAACTCCAATTAAAGTATGGTTGGTTTCCATCTTCTCTCAAACTGTTTTAGCATCCCAGAGCTTGTAGATGACCTGTGGTTGTTAATTTGATTTAGCTTTGGAAAGTCATTGAATTCCTTCCTGGATGCTTGTGGAATTCACTGAAAGAGACACAACAGCAGATGGGCTCACCACGTGGAAAGCTTGCATGCAGTTTGCATAACAATTATCAGAATGAAGGTACAAATATGGGCTGATAATTAGACAGATAACTGCATAAGTCACTGGAAATAGTAACCAACACTGAGGTCACTGGTATTCAGGGAATTACATGGTGCCAGTTTAAATTTATGAACTTCTCTGTCTAATCCTCACAGTTCATCCCACCTAATGCCTCAACACGATGAAAATAGCTGGAATATTTAAAGTATCTATCATGCATTTTAGTGTATCTATGACAACCAGGAGCATTCTCAGTCTTATTGTACTCATGGCTCAGAATATCTGCTGATAAGGACAGCAGGAGTGCGCTTCCTATGATAGACATGATTATAAACATTATCTTCCAGTAGCTGCCTTAATTATAGAGTTCATTCTGTTTTTGTGAAGCACTTTAGAGCTAAAGCACCTTCCTTAACATTATAAGAGGAGGAAAAGTAGCTCACATTTGCCCATTGAGCAGTGATGGAGTAAAATTGCCATTCAAACATTTTCCATACATTTCCTTAACTCATCTGATCTCTCATTTCTATTTTGAAGTTGGGTGTAAAAACCTGCAGCAGTGTGAATTTAAGGCACATTTGAATCATGCTGTGGGAGCAGGTAGCAATGGGCTTGAATGATAAAATTGTGTTGTCAAGGTAACGGGTTGTTCTGAAGACTGCGCGTATGTCGTACTGGAGATGCTCCTATACAATATGTCAACCTGCAGCCTTGGTAACTATGAACTACCAAAGCTCTGCAGTTTACTCCCACAAAAACAAGCAGGCAGCGGCAAATGTAATATGATACATGCACAATTCAAAGATATTTAATACCAGTCTTGATTCATTAATATCTTGAAATTATTCATTAAATTGCAATTACAAAACCAAATCTTGTCTGTCTTAAACGAGTTGGTGTATTTATTCCTTTTGAAATGATGAATGGGGGGGNGGGGGGGGGGGGGAAGGGCTGTGACTGTGAGAGAATGGAGAGACAGTGAGGCACCCTTTAACGTGGCTCCTGATGTAACCATGGATACCTCTATTTCATGGATGGAGTCATTTTAGCTGGAGTGGGATCTGATGGATACATATTCCTGTCAGTACATTGCATATTGTATTATCACATCTTAAATATCCGGTTACACTGAAACACATACATTGAGAAGTCTCACGATTAATATAATGGTTTTTCCACACAGTACAGGCCGTGTGATAATGATAAAATTGAAGATATCTCTGAACTGCTGGTATATGGGATGTTTATTTGCAGGAAGAATCATGCATTTGCAGAGACAGGGCATTTGTCAGAGTAACAATAGGTGATCTTATATATAATTTAGTAACCTAGTAAAGACCAGGTATGAAAATCAAGGCTATACTCTCACAGATTACACAGTGAGTGCTTTGAAGAACATTCATTTAGAGGAAAATTGCAGAGTTGAGGTCAGGATGAAAACCAGTCATGATCTTGATTGCTGTCATAAGTGTAAGGAAATCGTAAAGATCTGTTACGATTCCACATCAGGTTTTGCAACGGCAAAGAACCAACACAGATGTGAAGATTATGAGAAGTGAAGCTTGTCACAGATATGTGTGAATCTAACTGTCAAATACGTAGCTCACGGCCACGATGCCTGTGTGTGCTTACGAATCATATTTCTCAGTGAGGAGAGAGCGCAAGACAGTACAGAGACTTATCGGTTGCAGAGAGAGAAAGCGAAGTGTCTGCACTGTCAAGGCAACCATGATAGTGCTGGCCATGAGGGATTAGGAGGAGATGTAGTTATGATAAGAGTAGAAAAGCAGTGGAAAGAACTCAGGCAGTTTCTTAAAGTCAAGAAACAAGAGAGTGAAGTGGCAAAGTGTCAGAGTCAGAAAATCAGTATTCACACCAATAAATCCACATTTCATGCCTGTTATTGTCATGGTGTTATATTTTAATATGGAAAATCAGTGAGGATAGATTATGATAAATGTTGCAAGATCATCTTGTGACAGAAGAAGATGTTTAGAAAGTTTTAAAGGGTACACACACAAAGATACCTTTAACATGGTCAATATATCAGGTTAGTTTGATGCTGACTGGGAGTGTGTGGGGAGGATCCTTTTGGGAATTGGTTCGTTTAGAAAAATGAGTGTAATCCATCACACCTGTCATGTTGAAAATGGCAATTTTATATGTCAACTTTCATAATATTGTGTGTTTAGGGCCAATAAATGCAGATGCCCAACCTTTATATGCTCCGTCAATATGTGGCACTGCAGGCAGATACCCACATTAGCAAATGAGGAAATGTGACATTAGCAATAAAAACAGTGGTTAAGGTTAGATTACTCTAATAAGGGAAAAGTTTGTATTTAGGTAAATCAGCGTATTACAGGGTAAAATGTTGGAATGATGAATGAGGGATGCTTGAGGCCTCAGGACTGATGCAGAAGATAAGTGACCCAGCACTCTCTGACTCCACCTATTGGATTTTTGTCAGTACTTACACATGCTCATATTTAAACCTACATATACCAAGTTAGCTGCCACCATCAGTTAGGATGGTCAAATAAAATAAGTTATTTAGAGCCATTTGTTTGTGGGATGTCATTCAACCATTCAACTTGGGTTTGAATCCCACATTGGGGCATTTATTCCTGAGGAGGGTGCTGTAGACCTTCCTGGGCTGTGTAAAGCTGTGGCATCATGTAAAGCAGTTTATTTTTGTGGCTTCTGAAAGCAGATTAAAGCTTATATCTGATCTTTTTGCAACATTCACTTTCATTTGTGTTCAACTCCATCGCAGTTTTTCAAAAATATTTAGGGTTACTTAAGGGTGATCCATTGTGATCACTGCTTCACTTTATTTTGGAGTGCCACTCAGTGGATCAAATGTCTTATAATAGACTTGATTATGGTATTTATGCATATTCAGACTCTTCTCCATCCACAGAAACAAAAGCAGTTTAGCCAGATAATATATTCTACAAAGTCCTAATCACTGAAAAAAAGTCCCCTTGGCATTTTGGCACAATCTATCCCAACTATATGGTAATCACTACTTATACAGTATGATCTAATTATCAGAGAATAGGATTTTGTCAAAATGAATGAAAACACATTTTCTGTCCATTCTCATTAAACTGTGGTTAATTATTTAATATTTTTAAACATGCCCCAAATCCACTGGCAGATCTTTGTAGGCATTTCCAGGCATTTTTAGCTGTGAAATTGTTAGACTGCCACAGAAAATGTTTTTCTCCTGAGAAGTCATTTATAGATAGAAGTTTACTCTAATAATTTTTGGCAGGGAAATGGCTGCAGGCCTGAAACAAATTCTGCTGAAGCCCCAAGACTCCAAGCAGTGGTTTTTGCAATGGGGTGCAGGGAACAATAGGGACACTTGAGGATACTCCAGTGTGCCTGCAGCTAAATAAAGATGGAATTTTCTGCATTCAGTGGTAGTTTGTATTGTCATCAGAAGATTCACTCACTTATAAAACTGCAGGAGAAACAGAAAATAAAACTCAGAAGCACCTCAGATAAAAATAGCATAAGATTGTAGTCTGTGAGGGAAAACACATAAGATATAGAGTAAATATACTCAGAAAATGCATATGACATAATGGACAAATTATATAAGTGTTCCAGTGTGCTTGGCATCCAAACTATCAGATGCTATCATCATAGCATGAAACAGCTGTATTGTTAAATATTGTATATGGCTACAGTTAGTGCATCCCATTCTGGTATGATCACACTGCACACACAAATAGTGATAATAGCTACTGCATACAGGATGGATGGCTGATTTCATTTTACTATATGGAAATACTGGCAGGCCCACAGGCTCATTTGCAGCTTAGCTATTGTAGGTTAGCAACAGTCAGATAAAAGAACACAAAGCAGGTTAAGTGAAATGTATTAACATTAAAAATAAGAGTAGTCTTATAAATTACCAACTTACAGTCTTCTAAATTATTACTCCTGAACAATAATTGCCGCAAAAAAGCCAACAGATCTGTTATCCTGCTTCAAGGCTGCATTAAATAAATCAAAAACCTTAACAAACTGGAACCAGTTTCAGAGGGGAAAAAACAATCTTTGTGTAATATCAGGATCTATTTATTTAATTATCTAAAATGTCTTCCCTGTTTCAAACTCCTGCAGTGGCAAAAACATGAGGGGAAAAAGCAACAAAGCTACAACAACTCTAGAGTGTAATCGCCTATCTCTAAAACGCTGATGTTGATCTCACGAAAGATTTCTATAGTGCTGCAATTGATACCAGTCAGAAAACGTCAATATTTCATTTGATGATAAAATAGTAATTATTTTGTGAGGTGTGTAATCTGAATAATACGTTTTTTATTTAAATGTAATTCTATTACTTATTTCGATATTATGGTTACACTGCGCATGTCCAAAACGCATCGCCTTCTGTATGATGACATTAGATATTATTTACTTTGAGGGTTTTTGTAATACCTTATCAACGCATCCAAACAGCAAAATTACTTAAATTAAATAAATATACTGTGTCATCAAAGAAAACAACCAAAAATTGTTACACTCCATTTAGCCGGAGGTAAGTCGGGTTATTCTCTTGTATCGCTCTTTCTCTCTGCAGCGTCACTTGGGGCGGGTTGACGGATTCTCCTCCCAGCTGACTTTCCTGAAACTCGCTCAGTGAAGCTCAGATAAATATCTGCTCTAAACTTCACAAAGTGGTCTTGTCTGACGGTAAGGATATCACGTCGAGTTTTAGTTAAGCGGATTGGTTTTAATTGTAAATGTATTGTCGGGTTTGCTCGATTTCTCCGAGCTTTATCGTGTTTGACAGTTCGCTAGGTTGTCATAGCTAAAGTTAGCTATTTTACAAGCTAATGTGAGGACTTCCTGTGGCTTAAATATGTTCGTTTTAAGACATATGTCTGCATATTGCACAGAATTCTGCATATTTTATATCAATGTATCTATTTTAATG
Source organism: Lucifuga dentata (assembly GCA_014773175.1). Lineage (NCBI taxonomy): Eukaryota > Metazoa > Chordata > Actinopteri > Ophidiiformes > Bythitidae > Lucifuga > Lucifuga dentata. Next base: position 144,021 of record VXCM01000118.1, read on the forward strand.
TTTACATTGAGGTCGTGTGGCTAATTATAAGTTGTTAGTGTTATAAAAAGAAAAAAAAAAAAAAAAANAAAAAAAAAAAAAAAAAACAGCTAGCCTAGAGTGTTCATGTCCTGTCAATGATAGTTTAGCTCCATGTAATGTTACAATAAAGTTAACCAAAGTTTTCGGTTATAATGTGGGATATCCGACTTGCTTATGCCCCTTTTCTGTAAATGTTAACGTTAACATACATGTTAATGTGTCTTTTCTCAGTCTGGGTGCGGCATCTTATCCACGCAGGAAAGGGTTTTAAGTGGACCCAGCGGGCGTGTCTGTATTTAGACTGAGTGCTGGAAAGTAAACAGTAAACATTGCTTGACAGTGAAGGTTAACTACGGTAATGCAAACTGATTAAAAGGTGCATCTGTTAACACAACGTCAGAATCCATCTCTGCTGTCAGATGTCGTCATTCCCGTTGGATTTCCTTTGCTGTCTGTCCGTCTCCCCCCTCCTTTATTTTTTTATTTTTTTGGTTTCTGACATACTAATCAAGCTATAAGAAATCAACAAGGAAGTAGGCTGAAACGTGACAATTCATTAATCGTTTCAAGTAAATGCATCCAGTAAAAATTTATTATTTATTATTTGTTTCCAGGTTCTGAAATGTGAGGATATGCATGCTATGCTTTTATCTTTTATTATCTGTTTTTAATTGAATCTATATTTGATTTTATCTGTTCTTCCTACAAGCTAAGCAGTTTTGAAGATGTGGCATTGGGCCTCTGATACCTTGTGATACCTTTGTTGATATTTTTTTTACTTTTTTACAGATTATTTGATACTGACAATCATCGGTTCTTTGAAATACTTTGTGTGTTTAAAAAGAAAAATCAAATTTTATATTAATAACTGTCAGGACCTCTGATTGATGGCCCTGATGTCTAACAGAATAAAGAGAATATGCAGTGTGTTTTCTTTTCATAGCTCAATCTGCAACATCCGTAATATTCAGTTTGAACTGACATCGATTTCTTATGTACATGATGCATCACTAATGTTAGAATTAAATTTATATGTAGATGAGCATAAGTATTATCTGACCAGGAAGGGAAAAACTGAGGCAATGTTTGTGGTGTAAATCCTGTGATTTACTTTGCATTCACAGCTGATGAGAGATGGCTTTTTTTGCAAAAATCATGGGCGGTGTCATTAATCAGGTCATCAGGTGAGGCACCAAGTACCTGTCTAAGTATAAAAACTTGTCTTATAAAAGTCTGGTTTGTGATTTAACGCTTTACGTTCTTGTCCTTATAGTAACATCGACCCCGCCCAGTTTATAAGCGATCCCGTAAGTGCCGGTTCTCTAATGTTAACCATCGTGACTGTTCCGTGTTTATGTGATCACGTGTCTCTGATGTTTGCTGATGTCTTGGTCATGCAGATTCAACAGCGCAGGCCAGCTGCTTATGTAGAGCACAGTGAGAATGATGAGGAGAGACGGTTCCGCCAAGTCTTCCAGCAACTCGCTGGAGATGTGAGTGTTCTTTCAAAATGTCTTTTTTTTTTTTTTTTTTTTTTTAAATTGCTTGTGATTATTTTTTCAACATTAAAGGACCATACTGGCCATTTTGCATGTCTGAGCCAAATATAGATTCAATTTTCATACTTGTTACTCTACTGACAATAATTTCCCAAAGGATAAAACCGTATTTCAGCTTTTCTGATATTTTACAAAATCTCTTAATCTTTCAAAATCAATTATTCAAGCGATACACCCACCTTAAAAATCTATGTTTCACCTGCTAATAGTTAAACGGCCTTATGAAGTCACAGTCGTTTAAATTTTTCAATAAACACAGCTCTTCTTTTGGGACTATATTCCCCGGTGGAGACATACATTCACTCCACACTTTTTATTGCACTTAAATGCTAAAATTATGTAACTTCAAAAATCCTGAATACACGTCTTGTTGGTGATAATGGATTACCTATAGAATGTTTCAAGTATCAAGTTGATTTTAATAGCATATCACAATGAACTGAAACCAGTGGTGGTCTGGAAGGTAGGAAAAAGGTTTTTTTTTAATTCACCGTTCCAGTAGTATGCTTTTGGAAATGGTTGTCAGTAACATTACGTGTATGAAAATTGAATATATTAGGCTCAAACATGCAAAATGGCCGGTATGGTCCCCATTGCATTATTCCAGGAAGATTTTTTTTTTTTTTTAACCAGTTTAACAAATGTTAAATCACATATTTATGTGTCAGTATAAGTTCCTGCAAGCTTTGTGATTTTTAAACGGTTGAATCTTTGCCATATAGGACATGGAAGTGAGCCCAGCTGAACTGATGAACATCCTAAACAGAATTATTTCAAAGCGTAAGACCATGAATATTGAATTCATTAATCATTCCAGTTATTTGTGGTTTATCTCAGTGGTTCAGTTTTTGACAGCGTTTATATATTGTTATGGCTTTTAGAAAACACATTATAGTGTATGACTTGTGCTTATATTTTAGACGGAGACATGAAAACAGATGGGTTCAGCATTGAGTCTTGCAGGAGCATGGTGGCAGTCATGGATGTATCCTTTCCAGCATGTCAACCTCATGTGTTGTATTATGCAGGTGACGGCAGAAAGCTGACAGTGACGGCACAGCCAAATAAAGGGAACGAAACAAATACTTCAGCTGTAAGAATAAGAAAACTCTATCAGGGCCACAGCTCATGATTGCCTCTGATTTTGGGTCTTTGCATTGGATGATCAGCATAAATAATGAGCAAGGGTTAAATACTCAAATCCATCAGATTGAGTGGTCTCACAAAATGTCTTACTCTGTGCGTGTCAGCAGTATGCAGACCAGTTTTAAGTGTGTGTCCCCTCAAATTAAGTTGTTGATTCTGCAAATGCAAGACCAAAAAAAAAAAAATGCTTGTGGTCATGATCATAAACGGCTGATCAAGTCTGAAATTGTCAGGAATCTTATCAACATGTAAGACTATGATTCTGTAAATAGGGAGTTAATAGCTCACTAATGTAAACTTTGTGCAAGCTCATTATTGATCTTAGTCATCAGTAATATTAATTCCATATGTAACGAGGACAGTGTGTGATGGTTAAATGGGAGCTATGTTATTCTTGCAAATCCCAGCAAAGTTTGAATAAGTTGTGGACAGGAAGTTGATGTTCATTCCAGTGAACTGTGTACATCTTTGGATAACGGATGCACATAAAAGAAAGAGGACACCTTGGCAAATATAGCATGTAACGCAAACTGTCTGTCTAAAACAGGGTTGAAAAAAAGAATATTGTCTTCCTTAATCCTGTTTCAGAGTGACAGCACTGGGAAACTTGGTTTCCATGAATTCAAGCACCTCTGGAACAATATCAAGAAATGGCAGGCAAGTACAACTGGTACAACTGGCTCGTTTTAATTCCCACTCTTGTGCTCAGCAACAGTTCCTGTGGTGCGAAGTTACATTTATGGGCCAATGTTTATTATCTCCAGTAACAATGAGTAAACATGCCTTATCCCCTTTTTGGAACAAAAGAGGATGACGCATATTTCAGCTATTTATTTATGTTAGGAAGGACTGTGACTGGGTTTTGGAAGAGAAAGTAATACTAGTCTGTACTGATCTAGTCTAGCCTAAAAAAAAACTCTATACTGTAACAGGAATCTGACTGATAATTGCTTCACATATTTTTATTGTTACATTTTAGGCGGTGTACAAGTCATATGACAGAGATTGTTCCGGTGTCATCGGTGCAGATGAGCTGCCAAATGCTTTCAGAGCTGCTGGTGAGTTGTTTTTTTTTTTTTTTTTTNTTTTTTTTTTTTTTTTTTATTCCCACTTTGTTAATGTTTGTGCAGCTGCTGAAAAGGAGGTAAAAGAAAGAAGTATTGATTACAGGAATAATAACTAAAAAACACAGTAATAGTAATACTTAGAACTACAGTAATAATTACCTATGGCCTTCCAAATAATCATGGCCACTGAACATTACTTAAATAGTTAATCCGATTGATCAACATTCTAACATCTTGATAGGTGAGGGAGGCCAAACACAGGTGATATTTGTCCAAACTGTAGCAAGCATCATCTTTGAGCTGCTGTGTGAAAGCTTCTTGATTTTGAATTTCTTATCAGGTATTTGAATATATTTGTGTAGTGATGTACCCTCAGTAGATACTTTATTAAGCACACCTACAGTCCATTACAATACACCATGTCACTCTATGATTATTTTAAAAGCTGTCGTTAGTGGCGATGGTGTATATGACTTCATTATAGTGAGAGATGTTTGTGATATTCTGCCCCCTTGTGTTAGTAAATGGAGGTGAATAAACAACAGTATGAGCTTTAGATTTATTAAGGATGTATCAGAGGGCTGTCATATTGATTGCACTTATTTGTACATTTAGCTAATAAATCAGAAACTGAATGTATTTGGTTTTCAGTGGTTAATCATCTGTTCATCTCTTCCTCAGGTTTCCCTCTGAATGATCATCTGTTCCAGATGTTAATTCGCAGATACAGCGACGAAAACGGGAATATGGATTTTGACAACTACATCGGCTGCCTTGTGAGGCTGGACGCCATGTGTCGTAAGTTTCAAAACTCAGACGGAGAATAAATCCTTTTCTTGTTAGCCATGCAGCTTTATCTGCTTGTAAATGTATGTATGCAGTCTAAAGAATGATTGTCTTGAAATCTAGTCTTGTTACCTGAAAGTGTGGTAGATTTAATGTCTCATCTGATTCAGGTGCCTTCAAAACCCTGGATAAGGACAACAATGGGACAATCAAAGTCAATATTCAGGAGGTAAAATGATTTGGGTTTGTTGGGAGTTCTATTAAATTAATATATTTAAATTGATCTTATAAAAATAGTTTAGTTCTATATAAAATCATCTTCTCTGCTCTTTTGTCTTTTCAGTGGCTTCAGCTGACCATGTACTCCTGAATGTGGACACAGTCTCTTCTGTTGGGAATCACTACACATTATACATGTTTTCCAGCATCCCTACATCTTCCCATGTTAATCGGCCACTCTCTTGTGTTTGCAGGTTTTATTTGAATGTTAATACAACAGTTGATATATCAGAAAGCTGCGGGGTTGTTTACTGTCCTAATTACTTCAAAAAAAAAAAAAAAAAAAANAAAAAAAAAAAAAAAAAAAGAGCCATTACTAAGGAGCCGCGAAAATTACCAACCTGCACTCGTAATGTTACCCCTGGGTGAGGTTCAGATTTTGTTTGTCTCTGTGTAACAGCCACTGAATGCTCTGGAGAAGCATGTAGCCATGTGTTTGCTAGCTGCAGAAATATGGGAGCATCTTGAATTGGTGTTGTTTGGTTTAACCCACAATGTTTTGCATGTCTGGCATTTGCTTTTATTCTACCTCTTCCTCTCAAGCCAAAATGGCAGGAGCAGAGGCAGGCTAAAAGTAAGGCTTTCCACTGTGGGATTTGTGGGGGGGGAAAAAAAGTCTGACAATTTATTCTCACTAAAACAATGGGATTTCACTATTTTAGGTCATGGAAAAGATTGGCAGTTTTATACGAATGAATTATGCTTAACTCACTTTGCTTCCTGTCAAGCAGCTTATGGTTTATAGATTTGTACACTCCATGAGCGTAGCACTGTTTTATGCACAGGGATCAGTGTTTTCTTTCACTACTGTGCTTTCTTTCAAATAACCTGATATAACATGAGTGTGTGAAACAGACATTCAGTATATCCAGTTAACTCTCCTGTGATTTTTAAAGTACAGTATATTAACGTGCCGAAGAGGAAGTGTTTTGTTTTGTAGGTTATTGTGCCATCAGTTAGAACTCTACCATAACATTCTGTATCTCAGCTTTCTGATCAATCCATGTTGCTTTCTGTACCTGTTCAAAATATCTGCACCAGACGATGCCAGCACAATGTTAGAATTCATAAATAACAGATGTTTATGCCACTATTGCATGCAAATATTAGATGCCAATATGAGGGATTTGATATGTAATTAGTTATTGCTGTAATCAAAGAGCTGTTACTGACATGCCTGGTAGGATAAAATGCCTGTGCCATATTTTGAATAAAAGTGAGCCTAAAGTATGTTTAATCCTATCATTATTGTTAATGCACAGTTTGGTCATGTTTCTATTTGTGGTAAATAAAAGGTAGACCAGATTTTCTAGCATTAACATCATTGACCACTCCTGTATTTTTGGGACTAGTAGTGATATGGATATGTGACAGTTTGTTTTTTAGGTTTTTTTTCTAAATCAGATAATGATATATTGAAATACTTGTTTTTGCATAAACACTATTTTTTGCAAGCATTTCTCAAATTTAGTTATTAAAGAGATGTGACTAGGATATGTAATGACTCAGGATATTTTACAGTTGAAACTACTGTATAGATAGCGGAAACAGTAAAATATAAAAAATAAAAAATCAAACTAAATTTTAACAAAAAAATAGAATTTGCTAGAAATTATAATGAATAAACAGAGGTAATTATTTCAAAAATAAAAAGAGGCTGATTAATATAAAAATGCAGCCTGAAAACGTTTTTCCACCTCAGTTTCTTGAAGTCTTCCAACATATAATACGCCCATATGATATAATGTATAGGTGTGAAAAGCCAATATCGGCACATGTATCGGTTTGGCGGTAGTCATCAACTTACATGGAGTGATACAAAGTTTGGTTATCAAAGTTTATCAATCGAATTCAAAGTCTCGCCTGTATGAGAGACATAAGTGGTCACAATCTTACCAGAAGTGCCTGTAAAAATAAATAAATATATAAATTATATATAAAATACCTTATTTTAAAAGATTAATAATGTTACATGTAAACATTTATGTATGCTCCATCTGTAGTGGTTTTATAATTTGAGAATGTAAGGTTAGAAAATATTTTAAAATGAACTGCTGTTTCTGTATCTGCAGTAGAACACACCCTGTGGGGATTTTGATAACTCAAATCGTTTGAAAGAGACAATATCCAGACAGGAAAATCACTCACAAATGGAGAAAATAAAATAAAATAAAATAAAATAAAATAAAATTGCAAGAGTAATTCTACCTGACACACATTAATCAAAGAACGTGGATTTTCTGAATTTCTTTTAGAATGATTTATTCACCGCCCTCTGGAAAACGTACATTTGTAATACTGTTTTATCGGGCCAATTAAAAGAAAATACATGCTTTACCTGCCTCTTCAATTACAAAAATAAGCCCCGGATGTTAATATTGTTTCCTTCAGAATAAAGAAATTAATTGTTGCTATTGGAAAACAGGATCATTGAATTGAACTTGAAAATTGTTTTACCTATAAAAACGTTTATAAAAATGCGATGTAATTATAATTATACTATTACGTAACCTGCATCACTATTCATTTTTGAGCTAGCCACACAATTGTATCACTGTGACCGGAAATGTTTGGAGTATGTTCCGGCTAGCTTGTCAGCGCAGTGTGTAGCTAGCTTGTCTATAAGGAAGTTTATTGACTCATTATCTTCATTTAAAAAAAAAAAAAAAAAAANAAAAAAAAAAAAAAAAAAAATCCAAGAGTTTTACATTGTGGGTATGTGTACCATCCTAAATATTTTATTCATTTGTTATTTTGTCCTTATATTACACCTCGAGAAGCTTGCGTATAGTGAGCTCGCTAACTACATTAGCCATTTTAAATGCAATGTTAAGGTTAGCCTGCTAGCTTGCCGTGAAACAAGCAATAGCTACTGATGCCATGCAGCATTAAACAAAGCAAAGTGAGCGTCGTGCTATATAAGCTCTTAAACTTCCAGTAGAGGAATGCACATTTCGTATTTCATTGTAACTGCGAATGGGGAACTTGTTAGCCATAATTAGCTAGCCGACTATCGCGTGTGACACATATAAGGTAAAGCATCGTCTATTGTTCATCCAGTCTTTCAGTATAAGCACCGATAAAAGCTGCATTATTCCCCGTGCTTAAATGCAAACTCCTGGACATTTACACGTATGTTACAGTTATAAATGGTTAGTATTGATTCATATTAGCTAAACAGCATGGATTCTACACATAATCGTTATTGATCTGCATGCACATAAAGATGATACAATAAGCCATACAGTCAGTATAAACTACATATGCCTTAATTCTGTAGCCAACTTGTGTTGCGAGGCCTTAATCGTCTCAAAGAGCGAGGTATTATCCACTTTATGAAGGCTTACTTGTAAAGACTGTTAAAACATGAGTAGTTTTACTGTTAACGTATTGTATACATGCATTTGATTTCTCTGTTCATCAGACTCTGGCCACAAAACCCCTGGCAGTCCAGGAGGGTGAAGACAGGAATTACGGAGCAGGTGGATACACAGACACCCAGTGTGGAGGATGTCCTCACAATTATACTACAATCAAGACAGTTTTCGCTTCAAGAAAAGAAAAGCTCGTTTCTCTTTTAGTGAAGTCCACATACTGCTGGATGAAGTGAGGAAACATCGAATGGTTGTTGTGGGTACGTCTTCTCTGTTCTTTCCTGGAATGGTTTCATTCATTTACAACAGATAGATGATCTGGTTATGTGTACAGGCTCCTAAAAAGCCATTGAGAGATGCCCAGGAGTAGGCCGATTATTCTCAGTTTTGAAAACAAAGCATAAGGGACACTAGAAAGGCGCTCATTAGGGTGCATACATCCACTGAAGCAAACAAGCTTAGACTTAGGTTGAATAATACACTGGACTAAATAGAAAGACACAGCTGCAATAATAATATGACATAATCTTTTATTTGTCATAAGAAGTGGTTGTTTTTTGTTTTCTTTTTAATTAATCCAGATCCAGACATAATTGCACCTTTTGGGGGGGAAAAAAAAAAAAAAAAAAAACACCGTCATGGGATAAATTAGTTTTTCTTTGTGTTACTCTGATGATGATGTTTTAATAACACTTTTTTTGGTTTTTCTCCTGAAGGTAAATTCAACCGAGGGGTGCCAGCAGACATAAAGAAACGCACATGGGCAGAAATTACCGCACGTGTCAATGAGATCGGAGAGTGCCAGCGTGAAGTCCTTGAGGTCATCAAGAAGTGGTCTGACCTCAAGTGTGACACCAAGCGGAAAGTGTCTGCCATGAGAGCAGGGACGGTTCCAAACAGGGGCCTCAACTCGCGTCTGTCCCGAGACCTGAACCCAACAGAGAAAATAGTGCTCCAAATTCTGGAGATGGACGAGGAAGACCAGAGCATAGGAGATTTCAGTCCGCTGGGAGATGACGATGATGAGCAAGAGGAGGAGGAAGAAATAGAAGAGGAGGATATGATGCCAAGTTCTCCTAACGGAGGGATGGACATGGCGTCTATGCCACCACCAGCCTCCTGTTCCATAAGTGGACTTTCCCAGCCTGGTGCCAAAGAGGATCAGTCCTTACCCAACTACAGCGGCTCATCTCGTACGTTCTTGTGGTAGTTTACACCTGACCATATGGCTTACTTTTTATTGTATGTTTATAGGCCTTAATCATCTCAAAGAGCATGGTAGTGTCCACTTTATGAAGCGTCAAAAATCCAAATTTTGTGTAAGCCATTTAGAAGCCCTGTCCTCTTTCAGTCTGTCGGTTTGCAACATGACTCAAGAGTTTCCTGAAGTAATTAAATGAGTTATCAGAAAGCCACAACAACACTCACAATAATCTATCTAAAACCATTATATATACATCATACATACAGTTTCTGTCCTGTTTAGCTGTTACTACCTGCAGGTTTGAGCTTTTGTTAAATTGCCATCATAGCAGAAATCATTTATGGAGGCTTATGTTGTCTCTATCCCACACCAGTTCCTCATTGTGTTGCCTGCAGGATATGTGATCAAGTAGTTGATCAGGAGAGCAGACATGAGGAAAAGCTATACAAATAAAAATGAAACTACCAATGTTAAAACCAAACACATTCCCTTGACATCAAGCCACCATCCGGGCTGAAAATCACCAACACACCAGGCAAATGAAAGAGTGTTAAACTAAACATCATGTTTACAGGCACAGAACTGAGAAGATTTGATGTTATGCCACATTCTTGGCCCAGTATTTGCAGACTTTTCATCATCCTGATAATTTGAATAGTGTGCACCTGTACCTTCCTATTCATGTTCATATTCTGCTTCTGACACATGAATTTGGCTATATTTAGGTGTTTGGATGAACTGTTTGTTTCATTACATAAATAAGTTGATCTAAATCTATTGAATGTTACAGGAGAGTCTTCACAGCCGTCATTTGATACACAGTATGAAATCCCTGCTTCAGAAGGTGAGTTCTCAGGATTAGAAATGAAGGAAGAACGCTGAATTGTGTTGTGTAGTAAGAAAACACTGATGTTCTTTTTTTTTTTTTTTAAACTTTTTTCTTTTTTTAAACTCCAGATGCTGAACCCGGATTCGCAGACTCGGATGATGATGACATGCTGCCGTCCACTCAGTCTCAAAAAATAACAGAACACAACGGCATCCAGAAACAAAGCACCAGACTACCTCAGACACCCTCTGGACCATCGTCCTCGATGGCCGTGCTCCCAAAACCGGGTCAGCCCTCCCAGAGTGCGAGGGACAGCATGCTGCAGAACGCGTCACTAAGCCTCCAAGAGCAGCACACCACCAACATGCTGCTGGAGACTGTTTCTCGCTCGCTGGAGCTGCTGTCCGAGTCGGTGCAGCAGCTGGCGGAGACTCAGCAGGAGTTCGTCCGCGAGTCCCTGCTGCTCCAACGGGAGACTGTGCAGGTTCTCAGAGACTTCACTAGCGGCGCCATCGCGCTCATGCACGACAAACTGAACGGACGGCCAGCGTTATAGCAGCAGGCTATCGGGCGGAGGCATTGGTGCTAGCCCCTTTTTAAGTTGTATCACTGACTTCACACTCAATCTTCAGGCACAGAACGTTTTAGTTCATTTGGACTCTACTGCTGGTTGACTGTACCTTTTGATAGTACGCAACAGGTTTTCTGTGGTTTATATTCAAAAAAACTGTATTGGTAGAAAAATTTTATCAATAGAAGTTGTCGTTGATTAAATGCAAATTGTTTGAGGAAAGTAATTATCGCTTTCAGCCATATTGAAACAACCTGTTTTTTTAGCTACTGAAAGTCAGACCAACTTACGTTGTGAGAGATATTTTTATTATGCATACATCAGATTTAAAGTGTTCACATCGTTCATATGTTTCATTTTTTTAACATCAGTGAAAATTGTGTGTGTCTTTGTATAAGATGTCATTTTCATTTGCATCAGTGTTTGGAAATGATCTCGTACTGTAACCATGACTGGATTTCTGCACTGACCATCATATGGTCTGAAAGTTGACCTAGGAACAAGGTGTGTTAGAAAAGTTACCTGTAAAATTGAATAATTTGTGGTTGGTTGATTCTTTTCATTTTTTACATTATAAATACTCACACTTTAATATGACAATTTAAATAAACCCTACATGTCTTAAAACAAAAGTAATTTCCCTCCCTGTAGCCCCCAAAGTGCTAATCTGACCTGTGACTTGAATTATAAAACTGTCTACATATTTACATCTAATAATTTCCGTGGAGTATTTGTGTATTTTTAAAATTCCCTGAACTCACTTAACCTATATTAGCTTTATCTGTCATACATACATCAAACATTTGAATTTTGAGAAAATGAGCTTCATAAACCATCAAATATTTGTTGACAGAGAAAACTTTAAATAGGATTAGTGTTTGATAGAGTTTTAAAAGTCGTTTCCACAGAATTATTGATGAGAACTTCGATAAATTGAAAACTAAATATACTGGAATAATTTAAAAGTCAGTCATCTCATGAACAAACATTGTCTATTTATCCTTACACATTTGTCATACTGCTTTATGGACGAGTAATATTTAACTTTCACCTTCATCTTGTTAGCTGAGGTCAATCAGTAAGATATGAGGGGACCAGATTATGGAACTCTTATTCTCATTTTTTTAAAACTACTCTTTAATCTACTTTAAAGTCTTACAGAACACGATCAGTAAGTATTTTAACTTCTGTTTAATAAACGTTTTCTCTCCTTACATGTTTAATTTTCTTACTTTGCCTAAATATGAGCACTTTTTTATTGCTGTAAATGCTGTTTAATAATTTTAAGGTAGGGGCCACAAATAAGCTGCACAATTAATTGTTTTTTTATAGTAACCTTCTGTCTGTTTTTAAATTTGTGAAACTAAATTAAACTAAACAATAAAGGAGAGGAAGATCCAACCAGCACTCACTATAGTTGCAGTTTTGTAGAAGCTACAGCAGGGGCACTCCTGCGCAGTCAGAGTTGAAAAACAGGATGTTCCATTCCCAATGTTTTTTTTTTTTTTTTTNTTTTTTTTTTTTTTTTTTCTTTTAAGTCTACATTACAATGTATTTGAATAATTCAATGAAAACAATTCTCTATACTATCCAGCTTTATATAAACCAGGTGACACCCCTCCCCCCCATAACAAAATACATCTTCCCTATGAGAACATCTTCTTTTTGTCATTCTGTGATAAATATCTACAAATAATACTGCCAGCTATCTTTCTGTATGTTTAAGAGAAAACTGATCAGCTTCATGATTTGCATTTTTTATTTTGTATTTTGTATTGCTTTTGTATTCATATTTCTATTTGGAAAAATCCCTTTCTTTGAATCTTTGAATGCTGTGTGTTGCAGAGTGTCATTGTCTGTGTTGCGTTTATTGTTATAACTTGTATTTATTGTTGTAACTTCTTCTTACGCTTCCCTCTGACATTTTTTTTTTTTATTTCAATGAGATTTTACCTGGTTAATTAAGGTTGAAAAAATGTGAGACCCTGGAAAAATTAAACTGAATATGTTTGCGTGTACAAATACAGAGTATTACAGTAAACCTGCTACATTCAGTAGGCATCTGGTTTAATGGTTTGTTGGGACTCATTGCTGGTTATGAAGTACTTCCCCTGAGTCTTTACCATGATGCTTAGATTGAATTAATGCTCTGAAACTGTACATAACACCTTTACTTTCCTGATGACAATGTGCACAAATGAACCATAGTGAGGTCATTTTATTATGAACAGGAAAACCTGTGTATAGGCTTTAGAACCCTGATTCTGAGGTTCTGACTCTGGCTGTACCATGAAGACTGGAATGGTAAATTTATTTAAATAAACTTATTTAAATTAAGAGTTAATAATATCAATGCTTTCATATTTGTGCTAATACCAATAATTCACAAATACTTTTATGATATGCTGCTTACAGTTAACAAAAATAACTGACATTTAGTTTCAAGCATTCCACTGCTAAATTTAGTATCAGGCTTTACTGACTATAATAACTTTAAAACCGAGCATAAACATGTTTAAGTCTTTTTCCTAAATTTGTGCAGCAAAGGTACAGGGTTTTTTGGGGGGTTAGCTAGATTTGTCAAGCTCTAATCTTAACAGAATACTCAGCATACTGATGTGATACACACACACATACACACACAGAGAGAGTTAAGTCATATTGATTGCATTGTTCCATGGTCCCTTCTGTCTGAGTGAGTTGGTTAAACAGCTGCCAGGGCGGGCTGGCGTACCACAGCGGGGGGAGGAGGGCGGGATGCTGCAGGAGTTCAACAGTCTGCTGTGGTTTCCTCCATAGCTGGAAGGCAAGGGGCAGCATTAGAGTCTGGCTGNGTCTGAATAGGCAGCTGTATTCACATTGTGAGCTGGTCTTTTACCTTTAGTTCTTTACGGAGCACTTAAACCTGAGAGTTTAGCCTCTACAAAAGCCTATTATCCACTTTGAGTGCCAGTAAAACTGTATTTTCCTGATTTAACCTCTCCTGTCGTTAGGGAAAAATAAAAAAATAACTTTAGTTAGAAAGTGATTATGGACACTAAACTCATGATTGAATATAGTTTTATTTATATGTTATAAATAAATGCTTTTATAGGTTACATTTTCCAAAAAAGATCTGTTAAGCCTGATAAGACATTGCATTCCTGTGAAAATGATGAAAATGAAAATGAAAGCTGCACCAATAGAATGACTAAGGATAAAATAGGTATTCTAATTCCAGTAGTAGCAGTTCCAAAGAAATCGCGTTAAAACAAATGAGAGTTACCATTTCTGATTTGGAGAGAAACTTGATGAAAGAAAATGTTTTTCATTGATGGCAATCCACCATCATAATGGCCTGTTTGCCTTAAAGTCTAGCTCCATCTTCATCTTCCTCTCAGTGTTTTGTATTTTGCCAATGTCTTGCCTGACATCTGGAGAAAAGCAACAGAGATTTAGGGAGGCACAATGAAAGAAAAAAAAAATCTATCCATCGATCTTTTCCTATGCAAGTCTTTGTAAGTTTCCTCCCGCTTTGTTTTGCCCCATTTGACCCTTGTGCCCTTTCCTTTCTTCAGTTTTCACCCCCACCTGTTCTCATTCCCTCGTTCCTCCCAGCTCCCTCTTTCATCTTCCATCTGCCACTGAAGTTGAGGCAGGACAGAGTCTGTGCCGGGGAGGAAAGGTACAGTTGAAGGAAGGCAGATCCATCCTTTTGCTTGGATGGGGATTAAATTATTATCATGCCTCCTTTTGTGTCGCCACAAAAGACAAATTATACATCTGCTGCTAAGCCAAACAGTTCAGTTTTATTTACTTCATCGTATCAGTTGTTTGGGGGGATTTGTGATGTGGTCAGTGGCTCTCTGAGACAGATTTGTTTGTACCATATGCTAGAATACATTCAGGTTATAATAATCAGATTGTTTTAGGAAATCAATTTAGATGTCATCTAACATTTGCGCTATCTTTGACTAACTCGAGTTCAATTTTGATAGGCTCTTTTAGAAGAAATCCACAACACATATTACAGTGGCTGCAATTTACACAAAAATGCAGCTGTCCCACGTTTGAACTTCATTGGACGAGCAAACTGCACAAATTCTGGATGATGAAATGCATTCAGAACCAGTTTGAGAAACTTGGAAATGAATCACCTTAAATCTAAATAACACTTATTTATCATCGTTCCCTGAAAAGCTGACACTTTGAGGATATGAGGAACACACGTCCAGCATCTTAATGAGACAAGCCAATCAGCCAAATGACTCAGCCAAATGAGATGCATACATTTAAGCCCGCACACACACACACACACACACACATGCAAACAGAACATCACGGCCCACCAGACACTCACACCACACCTCCTATTGTCCCAGAATCAGACAGCAGCAGGCTGAGGCTGCAGAAGTGGCCACAACAGCCTAATTCCCCCCCCCCNTCCCCCCCCCCTCCCTGAGGGCCTGGGTCAAATTTGCAGCAGCTCCCCCTCTCTTTCTCCAAGCATCCTTAGGGAGAAGGATCTCCAAGCTGCTGTGTGCAGTAAAGGAGGCAGATGCCGGCCACTCTAAGTAATGGGTGGGCCACAGGGATGACATGACTCCTTTTTGGTTCCCATGCCCCGTGGCACGCTCGTGTCACACCCCTGCAAGTCGTAGAGATGACAACAGCACAGAGGGCGCACTGTCCATCTGCTCTCCTGACACAAAGGCGCTGACATCCTCCTCAGACGCAACAGATAATGTAGATGGACGCTGTAAATTCATTGGAGATCAGCATTTCTGTCCAGAGGAAAGGCAGATGATGTATGGGGCACATGTCTGACACGAGGGTCTTGTAGGAATGTAAGATGCAAGAGGTATGATGTGACTGATGTGAACAAGTGCTACGCGTGCACCATACAAGTGTCGAATGTTATACATGCAGAGAATGTGCAAACATACATGTTTAAAATGGTCTAATTATTTAATTGAATTGTTTTCATTTTTAAGTTGTTTTATATATTTCTAGCTTTCTGATTAAACTTACATGCATAATCGTCTATTAATTAGATGCCAAAATAATAGCTCTTGTCAGATTCAAGTCAATCTGCACTGAAAATTATACTCAATTGTTACGTCTCACTAAAAACTCAAAATATGCTGATCTTATGAAGTATCTTTTATGAATCAAGGTTCTAAAATTTGCACAGGCCACTGACACACAATAAGCAATATTTTCCATTTATGGTCTTTTTAATGTTACAGATGTCATTGTGCATTCTCTGATTCAATCATTCCCAATCTTTTTATCTGAAATTTTCCACAATTTTCCAAGCAGAAAGCACAAGGAATGCTATGTGGTGTCAACAATAAAACATAGACAAACACATAACATACAGTGTACTGTATATATACTATACAGTATATATATATCTATATGCAATGCAGCCTGTGCAAATACAAAATGAAACACCAACATACAGTCTCCCTACAGGCTGCAAATACATAATACAAATTTGTTCTCATTTACTTATTAACTTCCGAAGATCATCTAACCCTGCCCTCAAACCGAGTTTATGAACCAATGCAGCATTGGTATTAAGGTACAAGGACCTGCTCATAACTATTAAAAGACTGTAGATATGATATGCTTACATATACATATCTATACTAACTTAGCTTACTATACATGTCATGGCTTATGTTTCTGCTTCCTTTGTCCTTGTCTGAAGGAAGAAGCGTGCCAGGATATATAAGGGCCACTTCAGGCACGCGTCCTCTATTCTCATTATAATACCATACCCCCCCCCCCC
>VXCM01000118.1:160657-207193 GCA_014773175.1 Lucifuga dentata
TTTTTTTTTTTTTTTTTTTTTTTTTTTTTTTTTTTTTTTTTTTTTTTTTTTTTTTTTTTTTTTTTGGGGGGGGCACTCGCTTTCTTTGTATGAATAAACTTCATTTCGACCTAAATCCTAGATTAAATGTCAACGTGTTGCCGAGATAAAGTCCTGGATTATTTATCCTATACTGATATTATTAGCAGTAATATTGTTGTGTTCACTGAAGTGCTACTTAGAGTTATCGATTAAAAGAAACCAAATTCAAACTCCAAAAGTTTGTTTAAATTACTCAAACTAAAATGATTTATTTCAATGGCATGTAATGTGTTGCAGATTTGAATATTTCACGATTTTAAACAAATCAATATTGTCAGGAAATTGTTCATTTATGCTTTCTGTCTCTCTTAAAATCCCCCTTATCTTCATTTAACTTGATATCATTTTATCTCATCTTTAAAGGCTGGATAAATAATATACTGTGTAAATAACAGTTTAGGTGTGTTTACCCTCCATCCCTGCCAACGACAGGTGCTGGAACCGAAGATCCCTTCAAAATCAATACCATTAAAGGGGTTAGCGGTGTGTGTGTGTGTGTGTGTGTGGCTGGGGGTTTGTGGACACAATAGCCTGGTTTGGAGCCCCACACGGTCGACCATGTGCCGTTCATTATCATACAGCTGTTCGCATGAGGTCTAGACAAAGGCAACCCGATAGTCCAAAACTCCGCAGGANCCCTCCTCCAAATCAAGAGCACAACAGAAGAGGTCTGAACAACCAAGGCGCACAATGAAAGGTCTTATCCGGACCTGCCCACCCTTTGTCACCTCACACGTGTCAGTGCAATTATAACGTTGGCTGTAAAGAAAGAAAGACTTTATGCAATTCCGCAATTCCACCACGCTTCCTTATGATCTTTGTTTAGTGTCGAGGTCTCCTCTCCTCCAAAAAGAAATACACGTTCCAAACAATGATTTATCCCTGGAAACGCAGCTGAAGTTGGTGTCAAGCATTTTGAGGTCTGATGAAATGCAAGACACGTTTCCAAAAGTTTCAATCTCTACCACTTTCATTATTTCTTGGAGGTTTTTGTTTCTTCTTCAATCAACTACGGATAAAATCCTCATCAGATCATATTGCTCGTTATGGAAAATCATTATTGATATTTGACATCAAACTTGAATAGTTTGATATAATTTAAGACTTGTATCAAACTGGCCTGTTAAGTGTGCCAAGGCCATGCCATCCAGAACACTGTTTATGCTTTTCTGGTTGTTTGGCTGCCAAAACACTAAACATGCACCACGCAGCCACCTTATGCATATTCTTACTTTAGAACTTAGTCCAGATGTAATGTGGGCTGCCTGAACCCCCGTACCGGTCCCTGGAGTAAGGCTGCTCCCCTGAGGTCTGCTCCTGCTCCTCCTCTTTGCCCATGACGCGCAGCAGCAGAAGGTATAAAAACACTCTGCGCCTTTACGTACCACAACCAAAACAAGTGGACCGCAGGCTAGGACACATGAGAAGAATATAGACAGAAGACAAGGATTTTAGTAACATCTAGAGGATCTACCGCACAGAGATGAACGTTTTTTGAAAGTGTTTTTTTTTTTTTTTTAAATAAGTTATAAGAATCTTCCTCATCACTTTTGGGAATATAAAACGAATGCGGAGAGCTACTTAGGACTAGAAAGCAAGCTTGAGAAAATGGCACATCTAAACCTGAGATACCTCTTTGCATTGGCCTTAGTGGAAGTGGTAAGTAAATCTATGTTTGTGCTAAATTAACATTCTCAAAATGTCTTTACGCACATCATGTCTGACTTTTTTTTGTCTGTCATTGCAGGTGTTGTCCTCTGGTGTGTTTGAGCTGAAGATACATTCATTCCACACGGCGCACCGCATCTGCAGGAGACACAGGGACTGTCATATATTTTTCAGAATTTGCCTTAAACACCCAGAAGATGTGATCTCAGCAGAGCCACCTTGCACCTTTGGCACCGGACACACCGACGTCATCAGAGCCGACCACACATCAATTTCTAGCAGCGCTCCCATCAGGGTGCCTTTCCACTTCAAGTGGCCGGTAATTGGAAAAGCACATAACTAAAACCCTAGTGAAGGGTGAACTAAGTACAACACTGTTAATTCTGGAGATGAATTTATATGATGTATAGCATAAGATTTTTTATTTTATTTATTTATTTGAATAGATGCCCTCTATTCTGTGTCAGTGAGTTTAGTTGATTTCATAGATGATCACTGACTGTTTAACCCCCTTTTAATGTAACGTACGTACATTGTAATAACATTAATAATATTACACAACACTAAACGCGCAATTTCTCTGTTTTAGGGAACATTTTCCTTGATCATTGAAGCCTGGAACGCTGAATCTCAGACTGAATACACAGGTAGGTTACTTCCCAAGAGCAATAACTAATGTGTGGCGAGCGCTGCATCCAAATGACGTAAGACGCACAGCTTTACGCACAACATCCTTGAACTAAAGTTTCTTAACAAGCTGGAATTTTCTCCGCAGACAACCAAAACAACCTCGTGAGCCGCCTGGCAACCAGGAGAAGGCTTGCCATCGGTGAGGACTGGTCTCAGGACGTGCACTTTGGCGAGCAGAGCGAGTTGCGCTACTCTTACCACGTTTACTGCGACGAGTACTACTTTGGAGACGGCTGCGCTGACTACTGCAGGCCTAGAGACGACACGCTGGGACACTACACCTGCGACGAGGAGGGCAACCGCATCTGCTTGGAAGGCTGGAAGGGCAACTACTGTTCTGAGCGTAAGTTCACAGCAATAATTACCACAGTGCCTCTGAGCAAGGCATTAGGCACACATCCTGGGTGTCTAAAAGCAGATATGTGGAAGGCACATGAGAAAAGAGAATTTACCTTCAGGAATAGGTGATGAGCAAAGAAAAAATTGGTTCCTAATTCTTAAAACTTATTTTATATTTTTCTATGGAAGTATGCTGATGGTGACATTATGCTACTTTGGTATTTTCTAATCTCCCTATGACAATAACTTTCAAATAATAGATTTAGGAAGTAAGTGTTTAAATATGTTAATATGAAAACACTGTTCATTATTATCAGGATGATGCTCGAATTAATTATTCACATTGAAAAAAAAAAGAGAAAGTTCCATAGTTTCACACTGGGCAGGAAACTTTTCAGAACATATAAAATATTTCTTTTAGGTATCCTGTAGAGTTGTGTTTTACTCTAGAAAGGCTGTTATGCTCCATCTGCCTTTTGTTCTCTGTTACAATGAGAAAAAGCGCCATGCCCCATTAGAGAGACATTTTTCAAGGTGATCTGGGTGTGTGTGTATGTGTGTGTGTGTGGTGGGGAGGAGATAAAAAAAAAAGAAAGCATTTTTCTCCGGCAGTGTGCCTACCAGCTGCTTGGCTTAATTCTTAACCAACAGTGAAGTCTGAAGCATGGCTGGGGTCAGCTAGGGAGCTCTGTACGTGTGTGAGTGTGTGTGTGTGTGTGTGTGTGTGTGTGTGTGTGTGTGTGTGTGAGGGAGATGTATGGGAAGGCGTGCCCATTGTAATCACACACCACCCCTCCCTCTCATCTCCAGCCATCTGCTCGGCGGACTGCAGCGAGAGGCACGGCTACTGTGAGGCCCCAGGGGGCTGTACATGTCGGATGGGCTGGCAAGGCCCCTCCTGCAATGAATGTGTTCGCTACCCAGGCTGCCTCCATGGGACGTGCAGCCAGCCGTGGCAGTGCAACTGTCAGGAGGGTTGGGGGGGCCTCTTCTGTGACCAGGACCTCAACTACTGCACCAACCACCGGCCCTGTGCCAATGGTGCAACCTGCACCAATACGGGTCAGGGCAGCTACACCTGTACCTGCAGGCCAGGCTTCGGGGGCACCAACTGTGAGCTGGAAACCAATGAGTGTGATAGCAACCCCTGCAAGAATGGAGGCAGCTGCAATGTAAGTATACAGAGTCAAGTCTCACTACTACATTTATATTACAATAATTGTCATAACTCCATCACTGATAAGATGTTGCTGCCTGTATATAGCATCTTTAATATCTGGCATTAGATGAATTTCTCTCAACTTGAGAGAAATTCATCTAATGCCAGCTCCACAAAAAAGGATACTTTTATCTCTCAGGAAAATACACACTGGAATTCCCAGATTGCAATTAATCTCACATAATCAGAGATTGGAAAAATTCCACAGAAAGGGTTTATATGCAAACATATTCTTTTATTTAAGGCCCTGCATACTCATGCAGGTTTTGCAGTTATTCTGGGTGAATAGACCTTTTCAGATTGAGGTTAAGTGGAGTTATACAGGTCACCAAACTCTATATACCTAAACAAATCAAAAAGGTGAAAGGCAACTCGTCAAGTGCAACAAGAGATGAGAGAGTCAGAGAGACATCAACCAAGCACCGTTTGTACACACCCACACAGTCCTGAGAAGAGGTATAATAATTTGTAATAAGTGAAAACACCTGTGTGGGTGTCCCATAGGTGTGCAAATCAAGCATCCATTGGAGTACTATACCCCACATAAACACAATACTTACAATAGTAAAACATATCACACAAAATAGAAATCACAAGAAACGTTTTTGGTATATAGTTTTTAATTTTCCTATCCTTTATCTCTCTCTTCTTCTTCTTCTTTTTTTTTTTTTTTNTTTTTTTTTTTTTTGTATAATAAGTTGTGACATTGTAGTATTGAATCCACACCTGGTGCTACTCAGCCAGTCACTAACAGGCAGAAGAATAGGCAGGAACTGGACAAAGACACTGTGGTGAAAAAGTGTTAAGCTTGGTTTTTAATAAAAAATAAAGAATATTTTGCATATAAAAGTTTTCACTTTCCATGGGGGATTTTTGCATATTTCCCCACACACTCCCATCCTGAAAGAGCCATATGGTGTGCTGTCACATAAATTTAACACACTGAAGTCCAGCTCACATAATAACCCAACAATCCCTGTCTTTGACTTTAGACTTAGACTTTGCACATTAAGCCTTTCCTTTTTTTTTTTTTTTTTTTNTTTTTTTTTTTTTTTTTTCTTTTGATATTCTCTTCCTAATAATAAGGTTTTTCTTTGTCTCCTCCTGTAGGACCTGGAGAACGACTACTCCTGCACCTGCCCGCAGGGTTTTTACGGTAAAAACTGTGAGATCATCGCCATGACATGCGCAGATGGTCCCTGCTTTAACGGCGGCACCTGTGTGGAGACGATGACCGGAGGATACACCTGCCGCTGCCCTCCCAGCTACACCGGCTCCAACTGCGAGAAGAAGCTGGACCGCTGCAGCAACAGGCCCTGTCTCAACGGTGAGTGGGCGACAAGGCCTCAACTCTGGCGACACCTTGTGGTCGAATTGCAGATCAGCAGTTTCTTGGCTGAATATTAAACTCTCCTTGGCAGTGGTTATGAAGGGCTCAAATCATTTACTTAAATATAAAACCCAATGTAGAAAAATGCTCCATTATAATTAAAAGTCCTCCTTTTGCTATTTTACCTCATTAAAAGTAAGCAAGTATTAGAAATAAAAATCGACTTGGGTAAAGTATAATATGCATAATGAAGGAAAGTTGAGGTTTGTTTTGTTGTTGGATTAAAACATTTAGTTTCATTTAAAAAAAATCAGTTCAGACCAGTTTCAGTTGAAAAAAGAAAGGGAAGAAAAAAAGGAACAACCAAGGCAAAGTACAAAGGAAAGACAAAAAAATAGATAAGTACAGAGACAATGAAAGAGAAAGAAAGAAAATAGAAAGAAAAGAAATGTCAAGTAAGAAAGAAAGTTGACAAATAGGAAGAAAAGACAGGAATACAGAGGAAAGACATAAAGAAGGAAGGAAGCAAGGAAAGAAAGAAAGAAAGAAGTAGAAACTTTTTGTTTAGAGTTCTTGTTGACTTTTGTAGATTTGAAGACTTTTACTGAGCTATATTTACAAGTAAAATACCACAGAATTGTACTTTGGTAAATGACTGTCCACTTTACTCCTCGGGAGTCTATGACAGTAATGGTGTTTTGTAGTGTTAAACAGAATCTCATTAACACTTCCTCTTTAAATACAACGTATGGCCTGCAGGATGCTTAACAGAGTGTGTTTTTCTCCCTCTCGCAGGTGGCGAATGTCTGGACCTTGGCCAGAGTGTCTTGTGTCGTTGTCAGCCTGGCTTCACCGGTGCCAACTGCCAGGTCAACGTTGACGACTGCGCCTCGAGTCCCTGCCAGAATGCTGGGACCTGCCAAGATGGTGTGAATGACTACACCTGCTCCTGCACACTTGGGTACACCGGTAAGAACTGCAGTGTGCGCTCGGATGCCTGCGGCGCCCGTCCTTGCCAGAACGGTGGCACTTGCTTCACCCACTTTACCGGCCCTGTGTGCCAGTGCCCTAAAGGCTTCATGGGTCCCAGTTGTGAGTTCACGCTGCAGCCCAGTTTCAAGCCGGCTCTGCGCCAAACCTCAGAGCCATCCTCCGCCACCCTCACTGCCTCCTGCGTTCTAGCTGTCCTGTTGGTGGCCCTGGTGGTGGGCATCATCATCCTGAGGAGGAGGAGGAGACTGAGGGGCAGGAAGCAGCTTAGTGACATTGCCGTTTATAACGACCTGGAGACGGTCAACAACCTGGGAGGAAATGAAAGAGACGCCTTCCTCGGACCAAATGGCCTCTTCAAGATCAGCAACAGCACAGCCCGCCTCAGCCTGTCTCTCTGCCCCGATGGAAGATCTGGGTACAGGCACAATCCTGTGGAAAGTGGCCTGGCCAGAGGGGAGCGTCAGGACTTTATGTGGAGGGAGGAGGCCGGACTGAGATAAAATGGCTTCAAATCCAGAGAAGAAATGTGGACATCCATGCAGAAGAATGGGAATATTAGCACTTGTTGCTCCTCTCTTCATGCACAGTGAACGAAAGGAGCAAATGCACGAGTGAGAAACCGTCTCTGCTCATGCTGAGGATATTATTCTGTTAAACATTTAAAGCATTAGAAACAAATGTTGACAAATGAACTATAAGATACTTTACAAAGATTATTGACAAAGTATATGGGGCAAAGCTCATCCGTTTAAATGACCCAAAGAGACAAAACCATATAATACACTTTTCATCGGACCTGCAACACAAACCAAATACAGGAAGTCATAATACTGTGTTATATTTGGAAAACCAGCCCATAAAACATGTTTTAGAAGATTATCTTTTATGTTTGTTTTGTTTAATCTTATTTTGATCACAGAGTTTTTGTTTGGCTTTTCAATCTTCCTTTTGCCATTATTTCCTTATTGTACGTACCATCATTTTTTATCATTTATATTATTTATTTATTTGAAAATTTATGTTTATGACCGCTCTTTGTCAGAGATATATATTTATATGATGCTGAATGAAGACCAACATTTGCTGATGTTACCTGGATGCGTTATGAGTTGGACAAGCTGTGTGAAATATCCCATAAAGGTATTCAGGGCACATATTCTGACACAGACTCAGCCATTACTGTAATATATAAATACATGCTACTGATCACATAACTCCTTCAGCTATTTATGTTGTGCCATTTTATGTTCATGCCAAAGTTTGTGTTACGTTACATGTTTTTTCATTCATATTTGATTTTGTCATGTTGTATGTGATTGTGATGTGGAATAAAAGATCTGATTTGATTCTGGATTTAAATCTTTATTCCCCAGACCTAAACCCCGTGCATTTGTTTATAGACAGCAATACAGTTAGAGAATATGAGGATATTAGAAAAATGTTTGATAGTCTCCATCAAATATTTCTTATTAATATCACTCAATACTTCCTCTGTGCCTGTGGTATAAGGGTGAATTTACATTGTTTGGTGTCCCTCTAGCAAGCCTATATCAGAATTATAGTTTCCTCCAATATCCATACAGCATATCACAGTTTTATGATTTTGACGCCTTGCCATAACTCTATCTATCTATCTATCTATCTATCTATCTATCTATCTATCTATCTATCTATCTATCGTATTTACTGGATATTTACTGTCTTTATTATTTATCTTTTGGGTTTTTATGAATTCTGATCAACAATGTAAGTGATGATACAGTGGGAAGGCTTCGAGTGCATCCCTCTATTGTATAGTGACGTAATTGAGAGTCCTTTGCTCTGATTGGCTGAAATAAGGCGAAAGTGGATACAACTTGTAAAATATATGCTATAAAACAAAAATATGGCTACTACACCTACTACACATAGAAATTTATTATATTGAAATAGCAATAAAAGATGACTCATGTCTTTACAGACTTTAGAGAAGGGCTTGTCAGTAAACATCACCTGTTAATTCTTATTTATTTATTTACGTGAGTTGACATTCTATACAGCTTTTTTTTTTTTTTTTTTTTTTTTTTTTTTTNTTTTTTTTTTTTAAGTTTCAGAGAACTTTCAAACGTTGTGCTCTAAATGCTGACTGTTTGGTCCCTAAGAATAACGCGATTGAATGTTTGCCTCAGCTGTTACATTTCTCTGTCCAAAGTTTGAGATGGAAAATAATTTTTTAAAATTAATTAATTAATTATTTTTTTAAAAATGTCAAATCTAAATTATTTTTTCCTTTAGTTATTTATTTATTTTATTTTTTTTGACATTTGACTGCCCTATCGCTCCTGTTTATATGCAGATCCTTTCAAGCCTTTCAGGGGTTCAGATAATCTAATCAAAGCCTAAAGTGTTTGGGCAGGTCTGCAAAGAAGCAGCAGAACAAACTTCAGCAGCTCTCTCCTCCCAGCACAGCTCTGAACCAGTCAGACCAGCTCAGACGACACAGACATGGCAGCCGACAGGACCGGGACGACACTTGAGGAAGATGATGAAGTTCATTTCGAATCTTTTCAAAATCACAGGTGTCAAATCCCGAAGAGACAAGCCCGAGTTACCGTGAAATACAACCGCAAAGAGCTGCAGAAGCGCCTGGATGTGGAAAAATGGATCGACGAGTGCCTGGATCGGCTCTACTCGAGTCAGGTGAGTCAATCTTTAAAACGGAGAGAAGTTACCAAAGGTAGATCTGGTGTTTTTAAATCCATAAGAAATCGATCTATATGTCATCAGCAATAAGATTATTTGCAATATATCTTCCAATCAGAGAGCATGAAATCTGAAATGGAACTATTTTAATAGGAATGTCATCGCTCCCAGACAAATTGTGATTATACCACAGCCCTGAGCGCATGACTCTGATGCTGCAGGCCTCCTATCGGTGATCTATGAGGTGATATTTAGGAGAGAAGAGGACAGCCTGGTTCTCCTTAAAAGGCCAAGCACCCCGCAGAAGTGAGGTCCACCGCTGTCCTCTTCTCCAGATCTTCATGCCTCTGGGGACTTGCTGCCTTACAAGGGCAGTGTTTAGGGCTGGACAGAGGTATGAATGATGAGGAAAAGGGAAAAGGGGAAGGTTATGGAAGAGGAAGGAGTTGTAGATCTCAGGAGGAGGTAAACACTCTGCCACAAACAAAGTGGTAGAGCTGACAGGAGGTTAAGGCCCCTCATGGGGAGATGTTGGGAGAAACTGATATTTTGGGACATGCAGTGCAGGGTTAGGTTGTGAAATGCTGGACTGCTGATTACAGGACAACACAATTCAGTCACGATCACACTGATAAGGGAGTATATCACCCCAGGCCAGTTTTGTAAGGGAAAATTTGCCCCTAGCCTGCACTATAGAACCCTGACTATGTATTGTAATATTGTGCAACCCTTTGTATTTGTATTGATAGGATACACTTTAAAGGAGTTTCATTCCTCTTGTTGCCATAAAACACCTAATAATGATATAAACCCTAAACCTGGAGTTTTATTTCATCATTGCATATGCAGCAAATGATGAGATGTCATTATTTTATTGTTTTTAAAGGAAACATATTTCAGTTAATAGAGATGGTAGGCTGCCTGCAGAGTTGGAATGTTGTATGTGCCAAATGTCAGGACTAATGACACAGACAGCAGTGATGCGGCTGTGCGGGTGGGACTGTACGTCCACTCAGCTGGTATAATGGCTGTTTGTTCAAACAGAACAGGCCACTGTTACACTATTACATGAACATTGTTACTATTCAGCTCTCATAGACATACAAAAGATGGACGCTCCACGCAGCCTAAATCCTAATCCTAAATTTGTGCCTCATAATACAAATAGAGATTTGAAATAGAGAATAGAAATAGAGATTTTTGAAGATCTTGAATAAATGTGTGAAAATGTTGTAGTACTTATAAAAATACTTGTACATGTTCTACCCTGCTGGTTTCTCTGGATCACTATTAAAGGACAATACCAGCAATTTTGCTTGTTTGAGCCCAATATATCCACATACATGTTACGTGACTGACAACCATTATCCAAAATATGCTACTTTAGAGCTCCTGCAAGTTCAAATGATACAAAATCATTATGCTGAATTAAAACACAACACATCGGTATGATGAAATGGCACAGCCAGTTGAATATTTCAATCACTGTAAATGCGATATACTGTCAATTTAAAGTTGCAAAACTATAGAACTGCACCCAGTAAGATAAATCCATCGATCCTGAACTGTGCTGTAAGCTTCTTTTTCTTTTTTTTATTAGTCCTTTATTTTGGCAAAATGTTCTGTCAAAATGTAATAAGTGAATTTAGCTTTTTTTTTTTTTTTTTTTTTTTTTTTTACTTAAAAAAAGGTGAATTTACCACCTGGTGATTGGATACCACCTTATGACAATGAGGAATATGTGTAATGATATTTGATGTGCTCGTTGAATAACTGTGTTCTGATAGGGGGATAATTAAAAAATAATCAAAGGGGGGAGTGTAATGTAATGCCCATTGCCAGTTGTAATTAGAAAGAAAAATACTGAAATGATGTGGATGTGTTTGTTCAGTCCTGTTGTTGCTGTGATGTGGAACACATAGATTGATGATTACAAACCAACATGACCTGTTCAAATCAATACTGATCAATCACAAAATATACAAGAACAATAGGCTTTGTCCCAGAAACCAGATGTGATCATTTGCCTGTTTTCATAAACTCAAAGGTTAGTTACACAAATGTCAGAGGGGTATCAGTAATCTGGTTTACAGAGAGAATTTACAGAGTTCACACATACACAGCATAGAGATGCATGTTCTGTGATTCTTCTATTTTGCAAAATAAATTCCAGCTGAAGAGTGATCAGTGTGACTCTACTTCATTAGACTCGTCTCACCCACCCACGAATTAGATTTCCATGACAAAGTACGAGATAGTGAGCGAGTAATCAATGAGTCCGTGGGTGTTGCCCGCTCAGGCCTGACGCTGCTGGCCAAATCAGAACAGAGCAGGAGTGGACCTTAAAGTAATGATACCTAAACTGCCTGTTTTCACTCACTGTGCATAGTGGTGCTGTTGCAAGGGGAAAGAAGTAGATTAATGTGTTTTATGCATATAGACCCATAAATGAAAATAGGAACATGGGAATCTGTGTAACATTTCCCCTTTAATGATGCATTGGAATAAGCAGACAAAGAATATAGTGTGTAGACCTATATATGAAATATGGAGTTACCTGTATATTGGAAAGCTTTCCAGACTGAAATGGAAATATAGGGGGAAACCAAGAGATTAACGAGGTTAATCCAGTGAATAATGTTTTGCATCTTACATAAGGAGACCCATTTCTGTGTGCGTGTTTTGTCACGTCTGTGTCCACATGCATATTTCAGGAGGATGATATGCCAGAGGAGGTGAACATTGATGATCTGATTGACCTGCCTAGTGATGAAGAGCGAGTCAAAAAGTTACAGGTGACATGAACACGAGTGGAATAAAGTTATTCTCTTAGGATAGTGTAGATTAACAAAAGGCATAAAGGGATTCTAACAATGACTGTTACCACGTGAACTATAGCTAAAATTCAGACAGAATATTGAAGACAAGTGCATGTTTGTGTATGTTTATACAGAATTAGACAAATTAATGTACATGTGGTTTATTCGTTACATACCTCTCCTTTCTTTTTTAACAGGAAGTTCTTCAAAACTGCAATAACAACACAGAGGTATGTTTAAATTGGAAGTTACTTTAACTAATCCTGATGCTGCATTCATTACGTATGCATATCTGCATATCACAGACACATCTACAATGAGACTGCAGCATCTGACATGTCCTCTCACAGTCACTCCCCGTGCCTCAACAATGGCTTTCTGTGCTCTTTGTCCTTTTCTTCCCATTTTTGCTGGGAAACAATGTGTCTTTCTTGAGTCAAACAGGCTCAGCCCCAGTTCAGAATGCAAACACAGGCAAAAGAGCAGGGAGGGGAGTGTAACTACCGGCTTTCTTCCTCTGATTTACTTTGTTAAACCCTGATGGGGCTTGGCATCGTATGTCAGTTGAGATCTGCATGAAATTAAAATAGGTTTCTAGGAAATAAGTACTACCGTGCCAGCTAGTTTTGTGCATTAAGACATGGACAGACAATACAGAGGCTGAGGGGTAGTGCTATCTAAAAGCTTCTGCCATTGCTTGTGTAACATTTCATGAGGTACAGTATGTACCTTAGCAGTAGCAATTCTCCATTAAAGCATTACCCAAGAGGCTTAAATCAACATCGTTGCACAGGTTTTTCATATTTCACAATAGTGTCTCTTTGGAAAGGAACTTCAAAATGAGCAGCCATAACCCAGAATAAAATTATTTTTTACCCAGCTAATTGATAAAAGGAAGAAAGAAAGGAACGAAGGAATGAAAGAATGAAGGAACTGAATCTGACATTCACAGTCTCACAAAAAAAAAAAAAGTNAAAAAAAAAAAAAGTATCAAAAATTCATGTCATGCTCTCATAACATTTTCCCTAGCATCCATATTTGACCATGCACAACAATAATTCAAGGATGACACACTTACAAAAAAAGCACAACACTGGACAGAGTGGGAACTTCCTCTCGGGTGGCCTTTAAGGTCACCCTCCTGAGACCCCACTCCACTCCAAGGCCTTTTTCCATGTATGGATATATGTATGCTACATTTAAAGAAAAATGGTGAATGATTGATAGTCCATAAGGTGTACTGAGAATAATTTCTCTTTTTTAGTCATGTCATTAATGCTCTTTCAGCATTCATACTGAATATGTTAGGACATAAGTTAAAGCAGTTTATCGATTATTATCTAATCATGCCCTGATCCAGATTATTTTTGGCTGAGAAAACAAAAATGTGATTGAAATGAGGCTTATCCTGAAAATGTCTATGGACAACCATGTCTGTTACAAGAGAGTATACAGTATTTCTAAAGAAAGGCTCTTAATTTCTTTCTCAGCTGTTCCATTTGTCCCTAATGACCTGAATTCAGCCACTAATTTCTTTCTTACCAGTCTCATCATGGAAAATACATATTTGCACTTAAATATTTTTACAGCTGTAACTGCTATAAATGTGCTGAAGCTTGTCCCCTTCTGATAGGAGAGATTTCAGACTAAATTTAAACAGTCACCACTCTCAAACAGCACCCACAGTATACACGGTTAATAAATATATACTGTAATTGGTAATAAATTTCAGGAAACTTAATCAAACATTTTTGCCAAAATCAGGAAGATACTTCAGTTTGAATGGGGCACATTATGCTTTTTGTTATTTCCCCTCATTTTCATAATGTAAGAAAGTTGGGAATATGTGTTAAACTTGAATTTTATGTCTATAGAAATATCCAGTAAGATAATTCCATAAATCCTGAATTGCCCTGAAAGCTTTGTTTTGATTGGTCGTTAGCCTCCATAACATTTTTAACACTTAACATAAGTGATTTTACCTGCCTACACTCTTGATTAGACACACCCATGAAGTTTGAGGCTGACACACCTGGCCAAACAGAGTGGGCTTTTCAGGAGTGGGCCTTAAAGGAACAGTACCTAAAACTGGTTGTTTTTATTTAGTGTGCATGGCGGTGCTGCAACAAGGGAGAGCAGAAGTGGATCACTTTGGATTGTTTTTTGTGAATCAAAGTATTGAAAAGGTTTCAAAATTTAAAAAAACTGTGAGGATGGAAATGTGTATAATACATGCCCTTCAACTCAGATACAGAGTATGGCAGAAGCAACTATATACAACATATGTCTGTTCAGCCTGTTTTCATTCAACATGCACAGCAGTGCTGCAGCAAAGGAGGGACGGGGTGGACCAGTGTTTTGTGTACATACAGGCATTGTAAATGGTTCAAAATAGACCCCTAAATGAAAATAAGTTCTTGGAAATCTGTATATGTATGTTTTAAATTTAAGTGCCCTATAGGGGAATTTGTAGATGGACTTAAATGTTGTCACTAACTTTAAGGCTCATAATAGTTGGGAAAATATAATGCCAGATTTCCATTTTGTCACCAGATAATAAATGTTTCTCACAGCAGACATTTTGACTTGTCAAACACAGCAGTAACTATTAATAATGGCTGCATTCCATCAGTATTAACAATACCAGAGCTCTGTTATTGTGCATGCTGGATCACTGGCACAACGAAGTGGAACATAGCCATTACTAATGTTATTAATTTCACATTAATTTCCAGCAATGACAACTCAAAACATCTGCTGTGACAAAGGTCGTAACAGAGCTCTATCACTGTCACACATGAATGGAATGCAGCCCTTAGTAATTTAGTAGTATTTGACTTGTGAAAATCTCTGCTATGAGGAAGATCTACTATGGAACATGAGTAATAAGACTGCTAATAGTTTCATTTTGAGATAAGTCTTTAAAAAATAGAGATATTGTAGGTCCTGGTTGAAGAACTTATTGATAAGGGAGAAAATAACTAGTAGCTGTGCTCTACAATGGCCCATGTAACTTTATGTTTTATCACCCTTCTCTTCTTCTTCAGGCCTTCATCAAGGAGCTGCTGGGAAAGCTGGAGGGCATTCACAAACAGGACGAGCTGCAGAGCGAAGGCATCGAACATCCGGTCATCAGCCACAGTCACTACCGCCACGAGCCGTACCACTTCAACAATCCCCACTCCCACCGAGGCCCACACCAGACCCTCTGACCTCCCCACAAACACACAAAAACTGTACACATACACTGCCATAACACGACGAGATGTATCACACACACACACTCAAATATCTGAGTTTGGAAGTTATGCTAGAAAGGAAAAGTCCTGTAAAACACTGCTAATAAGCAGCTATTTGAGCTTTTTAATTATATATTTATCCTCTCTACAAATATTTTGTTGTTTGATCATGCATTTCTCTTAATTGGCCTTTTAGTACTGATATTTAGTAATCCTTCAAGAAAGCAAGAGTTGAACATTTTTGTGTCAAGAAAGTTCCAACACGTGCTGAGATTTTATTCAAGAATGCATTTTCTCTTTTGCTTTCATAATAACTGTTTCTCTCTCCAGATATTACCCACAACTTAATGCAACTAGAAGACATAGATGAGGAAAGAAGGTTCACAGAAATATATAATGTTCAACTCTTTTATTGTAACTTCCTGGAATTCATTCATTGATGATTAATAATAAGAGAATCCAAGGGTGGATTTTGCTTTTCGTTTAAACCCAGAAATACTCCTACATATGTAACTTATTTAACTTATGTTAATCTACAGTGATCATAAATTTGTTCGTTGGAATTTATTGTGACGACATGGTCAAATATAACAATTTAGTTTTATGTAACACTGGAAATAATCATGTTACATTGCTTATATATTGTGACTTCTCCTTTTCTCTACATTTTTCTGAGCTGTGTTCCTTACCACATTTTCACTCATGGTCAAAACATTCACTGGATTTTAATTCTATAAAGGTGTTTGAAACATTAGTTATTTGCAGAAATTGCTAATAAAACTATGTGCTTCACTATACTATACTTCAGTGTTTAGAAATGTAGAATTGTGTTTTTATGAGGCTAGATTTGTCTGAAGCTGCAATCAATAACATATTGTACACTATATGGCAAAAAGTATGTTGTCAACCCTCCTGATTATTGAGTTCAGGTATTTTAGCCACGCCCACTGCTAACAGGTGCCATCAAATCAAGCACACAGCCAAGCAATCTCCATAGACAAACATTGGCAGCAGAGCGGGTCATACTTAAGAACTCAGTGACTTTAAACATGGCAAAACATGTTTCCACTGTGGAGCAGTGGAAACGTGTTCTCTGGGGTGATGAATCTGGATTTGGCGGATGCCAGGTTGCATGTGCTACATAAAGTTTGGTGGAGGGATGATGGTCTGGGAGTGTTTTTCAGGGTTTGGGCTTGGCCCCTTAGTTCCAGTAATCTTAATGCTACATCTTACAAAGACCTTTTGTACGTGTTTCCAACTTTATGGTAACAGTTTGAGGAAGGCCTTTTCCTGTTGCAGCATGACAGCCCCATGCACAAAGCGAGGTCCATAAAGACATGTTTGACGAGTTTGGTGTGGAGGAACTCGAGTGACCCTCACAGAGCCCTGACCTCATCCCCGCTGAACACATTTAGGGTTTGAATGCTGACTGCGAGCCAGACCTTCTCATTCAACATCAGTGCCTGACTCCACAAATGCTCTTTTTGCTAAACAGGCACAAATTCCCACAGACACACTCCAAAGTCTTGTGGAAAGCCTTCCGAGAAGAGTTAAGGCTGGAATGGGATGTCCATCAAAAAGGTGTGATGGTCAGGTGTGCACATACTTTTGGCCATATAGTGTGTGTGTGTGTGTGTGTGTGTGTGTGTGTGTGTGAGAGAGAGAGAGAGAGAGAGAGAGAGAGAGAGAGAGAGAGAACCACATCTTGTCCACATCTAGCAAAATGCAGTTTAATTGCAAGTTAAAGGACCATACCGGCGATTGTGCATGTTTGAGCCTAATATATTCAGTTTTCATACACATAAGCTTACTGACAATCATTTCCCAAAGCATACTACTGGAACGGTGAATACATTTTTTTTCCTGACTTCCAGACCATCATTGGTTTCAGTTCATTCTGGTACACTATTAAAATCAACTTGTTGATACTTGTTGAAACATTCTTGGGATAGGTAATCCATCATCATGAACAACATGTGTATAGGTTTTTTTTTGGTTTTTTTTGTATAGGTTTTTTTTCATAATTTTAGCATTTAAGCGTGATAAAAAGCATGGAGTGAACGTATGTCTCCACTGCGGAATATAGTCCCAAAAGACGACCTGGGTTTATCGAAAAATTTAAACGACCGTGACTTCATAATTTTGTGTAACTATTAGCAAGTGAAACATTGATTTTTAAGGTGGGTGTATCCCTTGAATATTTGATTTTGAAAGATTAAGAGATTTTACAAAATATCAGGAAAGCTGAAATACGGTTTTATTCTTTGGAAAATGATTGTCAATAATGTAACATGTATGAAAATTGAATATATTAGACTCTTTTTGCAGAAAGGTTAACATGCAGGTCTACAGGTTTGGTTGCATGACATTGAGAGGTGGAGCTGGTGCAGGAACAGTGTGTTATATGTGACATCACAGAAGTCCAATGAGACATGACAGATGTTGAGATAGACTGATAAGATGATTAAAGAATTAAGTGATTAACTGGTGCTAAAGCTTGCACACTACCTCATGTCTTACACTGGCCTCTCCACTAGGGGGCAGAATGATCACACTGAGTGCACCACTGTGAAAGCTTACAGGCCTGCAATGGGATCTGTTGCCTTACTAGCTTACTTTGAGATTTGATAAAATTTTATACTACTCTTATGAGCCTTTTGCATGCAAACTCTCTATAGGTTCATAGCCTCTAAGTGTTTTATGTTGCTGGTATGTAGCTTGTGTCTCTTGACATTCCCACATGGTTATGCTGACCTTGAAGCTCTGCACTAAAGCAAGGACAATATAGCACCAGTACCAGTGTTTGTCATTTCAGCTCGGATCGCTCTGGCTCAAGTCTTCCGCTGAGGAAAAATACACTGTTGATGGTGTATGAATGGAATTTGAACTCAAGGCCACAGATAGTGAATCATCCTCTGTGTTAATTATTTATTAAAAACACAAACGCACACATGCAGTTTGTAGAGCTGATTAAAAACATAGAACACCACAGGGGAATGCAATGTCCAACTATGTCTTCCTTCACTGTACAGTTAATGCAATTAGTGTAATTAGAAGGGTCCCCAGGGTGCGGGTGTTGGGGTGTGTGGAGGAGGAACAGGAGGGGAGAAAGGACGGGACGGGCCTTTCCTCAGGAAAACATATCACCTTCCACCACAATAGAGGCCGCCAGGAAACCGCAGGCAACTGCATTGCTCTCTTGAGCCACTGAGTACTTACGGACACTCTCACACACTCATCAGTCTCTGACTCTCACACACACTCATGCACACGCGCCGCAGCCTGGCAGCCCGAACATCCAGCACACTCCAGGATGAGATTGTTCTGAAACACTGAACATCAATCTCATCAGGTAAGGCTCCTTCAGATACAGCATTTGAGTTTGGATATTGATGCTTTTTTTTATTATTATTACTAAGATGGTTTGTTAGTTCATGTTTACTGTGGCAAGCATGAACTGAACATGATGACAATTCACACTGCAGTGTGTGTTTCTATGTTCTCTCTCTGCATAGACTAATGGGATTGAAAACGTTAACACACATAATTTGTAAAATCACTTGTGGTGTCCAATAATTAGTTTTATAGTTTATAGTTGTGAGGAAATTACAATAATGTTATTTTGTGTTGCATTCTACACAGCAAATTCACATTTACATTTGAGGATTCTCACTTATCTGGGTATGATGTCAGCAACCACACTGGTATTTGACCTTAATGTGGGCAGATTGCTGAATTCTTCTAACCACTGTATTATGATGAAGACTCCCTCTATTGTAAAATAGAATCATGTTTGTTTTCTTCATATGATGAATTGTTCTTCAAGCAAGAAAATGTCATTACTGAGGCCAAAAACTCCTTAATGGTAATTGGCTAGAATACTTCTCTGCTTCCTCTCTTGTGAGGAAGCTGATATCAATTAGGAATTACTTTCAGCAGCACACACAGTTTAATGGGACAAAATCCAGGGACACAGAAAAAAATAATAAGTCTGATCAGATTTAAAGACCAGAAGAAAGATTTGATTTAATGAACAGGACACAAAAAGAGAAATGCAAAAATTGTGAAAGCACAAAAGTGACATATTTTTGTTTTTTTGCTTTATAAAGTCTGCAGCTGCTACAAACAAAACTGAGCATGAAAAAAGACCGTAAATGCCCATAAATATGCCACAAATCACCAGACAGAACTAAATTTACACATTATTCACTTAATAAGTATTACGACTTTCAACTTTTATGATAAGTATTGAGTGTGTATGCTTTCAGGGTGATTGCCATTTTTACCATAATGTTCACAAAATGTCTTATGTTCAACTTTTTTTTACTTGTCCATATGTATCAGTCTCTCATGTATTGTTAGTGATCAATTTAATAACTAACAGACAAAACATTATTTGGCTCCATGATCCCAGACATTTTATGTGTTAGCCTGCAGAGCACAGAAGTCAGCTGGTGTCCAGAGACTCATTACTTTGAATTGCACAGCCCAGTGAAAAGTGTGCCCTTGAACAAGGCAGTTAACCCTCATTATCTTTGCTGGAGCCACTCAGTTTTCTGAAGAATACGTTTCCACTGGGAAACTTCCAGGTGTGACCATAAAAAGATATGAATGTGAAAGGAAATAATAAGAAGATGTGCAGGTTGTGCAAAAGTGGCAGCATCTCAATAACAGGAAGGGGTCCCTTAATTTTTTACCTATATTTAGTGTATATAACTTCGTAAATGACAATATTGCTACTGTTTGTGGAGCAGGATGGCCACTAGCTGCGCTTTTTCCTGCTCTAAATGTACAAATAAGCTGTTAATTTAAACAGAAGCACAAAGATGAACATTTAGAGCAAATTTACATTCTATGAAAAAGTTCTTGCACTGTTAAACCATTGCAACATTAAGATTTTGGGGCATATTGCTTCAAAATGCCTTAATACGGTGAAGATATTTGTGTGACATCTGTATAACTTATCTGAAGTATATTTCAAAAGGGAAAATTTAATTATAGTAGAGATACATGTAAACATATAATCTAAATGACAGAAAATGTGGGTTTTGGGCTTGAGTCTTGGTGGCAGGAATTGTTAAGAGATATCAGCTACTGAATATTGAACAAGTGTAGGGGTTCTGAATACCATTTTTTTTTTAATTTAGATGTCTTTGATTTTCTATTGTGATGTCCATGTTTTTTTTTCTCATGTTGATAACCAGGTTTTTTGAAGATAAGTGTAGTGACAGAATACATAAAACTTTTTACAAACAGTTTTTAAAAGCACATATAAATTGTCAAGCTATTATCATTACAAGAGAGAATAAAACATAAGTTAGTGTCCATTTTTATTCAATTTAAAAAGGAAATTGATTCATTTTTACAATAGTAATATAATTAATTTGGATTACTGTGAGTTGTCATTGCAATATTCTATAACATCGATTATGTGTAACTCAGTATGCAGGTGTAATAATGAAAACTAATAATCATACTGTAAATTTCCACATGATAGCATGTGTTATGTGTTGTGTTTTTTTTTAACTTACAACATGATTCACTTTAGTATTTTTATGAAATCTGATATTTTTCACTCTTGAAGTTTGTCCTTGTTAAACGAATTCTATCAGATTTTGGTAGCAGGAGAACAACCTTGTGATCCTTGTCAGTTACATTATCAGTCCATTTTTACCAGTATTACACTGATTTTTCCTCCTTCTCAAATTATTTTTCAGAAAATAGCTTTCTATTTATTCCAGGAAAAACTTTCTATCATTCAACAAGATATTCAAATGAATAAGAAACATGTTAACTCGTTGCTTCTTCAGAATTTTTCTTTTCATGACTCTCCTGCTGCTCAAGTGTCAGTTGCAGGTCACTCTTTGTCGATCGTTTGTGTTTATTTGTTTCTGAATGGTGATATTTATGTAAAGTTGTAGTTCAGCACGTGCATATTGTTAGAAAAGCATGGGAAATATCCTGCAAACTCAGCAATATTTTGACTATGAATTTCCTATTTGCTTCGTGAAGTGTATTATATAACCTGCATGAGAAAGGATGTTTTGGATTCCTATATTCCTATATTCCAGTTATATAAACTGTCTGGAGATAAACAATTTTCCACAATTCATGAATCCAATTTCCAGTCATACATTGCCACTGTAAACTTATGCTTTCTGTTATGAAACGTGTGTTTGACTAAATGTTGACTAAGGAGTTGTTGAACATTTTGACCATCAATAATGACATATTCAATGTTCTCGTTTTGCAGTTTGTTAGAATCTTAAGTACAACCATGCCCATTCTGAAGAAGCTCCCGGGGAGGTCCAAGAGCTGCCATGAGTTTCCCAGAGTGAACGGCGAACTGATCCTGCCCAGGCTGGACTTGGACCTGAGAGACCTGAACCATCTCAATGATCTGAAGGAACTAAACGACCTAAAGGAGCTAAAAAAGGACTTGAACCCCTTTGAAGATGTGGATCTGGATGAGGACGAAAGGAATGGAGGAGACATGGGTCTCATCATGAATGAGGTCAGAGGTAACTACCAATTCAGGACGTCCCGCGATGGAGAGGAGGAGGAGAACGAGGTCAATGCGGAGAAACATGGGGCAGGGAACCCTAAAGCCCTCAAAGGAACCCTGGAGAAGATCTGTGGAGTGTCACCCCTTAAGACCCTGGGAAAACTGGGGAAGGGGCTCCGCATATCGGGACGCAACGTGTGGGGGAACAACCCTCCCCAATACAGCCCTGGAAATTCCAATACACTCCCATCAAACAAGAAGAAAAGCAAAGGACTATGCAGAAGCTCCGAAGGAATTATGACCCTCCTCCGGTGAGCAAGGCAGAGAGGAGGAGGAGGAGCTAAAATATTAGAAATTTTTAAATACTGCATGTTACTTAAAAGGGGAAACTTTGGATTATTGCTGCAAAAAAAGTTAAAGCTTTGGATGAGTGCACAGGAGTTGTGGATGCAGATAGAAAAATGGTTCTTCAACAGTTTTTAGATTAAGATACTGTCTCAGTCTGTGTGTGTGTACATATATATAGATATGTCTGTATTAACACAAAGTATTGAATACTTTATAATACTGTTGATTTAGACAGCTTTACATGTAACATGGTTTTTAGAGCACCATAGAGGTTCTACTTCTATGTAGAGCCATTTGAGCATTCTGAAAGGCTTTTGGAGAACCAAAAAGGATCTAGAGTGTGCATATAAAATTACTTATTTCTTTAAGACAACCGATGAGTTAAATTGTAACAATGGAAAAAGGCTCAAGGAAATAATTCTCTTTTACGTTACAGTAACCTATTTTAGAGAAACTAACAGCAAGAAAATACCTTGAAAGTAAATAATTAACATCTTATGTAACAGCAGCAAAACTCAAATCAAACACATTCACTATTTATAATGCAAAGATGATAAATAAATAATATAAATAAATATGAAGAAAGTCATTAAAGTCAGAAGTAAACCTTTGTGAACACCCAACATCCAATATATTGGAAAATAAAATCCCAGAGAGAATGGTCAAAAATGGAAAAAGTCACATCACCGCTATTACACAATAATAGAATGGTTGATGATATATACTGTGCTTATTTCCTGTGTTATGCAACACACTATAACAACCTGTTGATCTAAGGAACCTCTTTTGTTTGTCTGCTATGTTGTGTACTTGCTGTGCCCATTGAATGGGACTATTTTTATCTGAGACTCAACACAGGTTTAACAGATGTGTGAATATGTAACATTCCAAACATAGCTGCAACTATGTCACACAACGCTTCCCTCAACTCTCATAGTTAATTCACACATTCCTAAGTAGTTTGCTAGTATTCCAGATGTGTAGCTGAATCTGATGCCAGCCATTCACGTTATTTTGTGGATGCTTTCCAGTTTCACAGGCTGGCGCAAGGAGGAGCGTAGAGAAAGCCTGCCCTGTGGCAACCTGAGCGCAGACAGCGAGGTGGAGGATCACAGGCGGCCCTCCTTCCTCAGGATGGTCAACCTCGGCAAGCTGAAGAGGGAATCCATGTCAGACAAGGCCTCCCAAGAGGCTGATGAGGAATCGTTGGAGGAGGAGCCAGTAGTCAAAACCAGAGAGCCGCTCTCAGGTAAAACTGAACACACCAGCCTGATCAAAAATGGTGAAAGACTTGCAAGAATCACAGCAGAAGTTTCCCTTTACTGTCGACTGTTGACTGGGAACTTTTCTCTTCCTGGTTCAGCACTATTTCCTCCCAATCCTAGACAACCCTCTGATGAGAGGTCTCATACCCCTGAGTCACTGGGTTCAATCACCACCAGACTGTGAAACCAGGAAATGAGCACACTTCCTGCTAACTGCAGGTTTCTTCAGATAGAAGTTCAACCAAGCTACTTCACAGAGCACCACAGGGATCCTGGCTAGGAATAGAGAAGTGTGCAAAATAAGAAATAACTAACTCAGTTTTGTCAGCGAGGCACATGTACTCAGTAACCATAACAACATAACAAGCTTTTCTCCCTTTTGGTTCAGTCCATAATTCCTCACCAAAATTTTGC
Organism: Lucifuga dentata; assembly: GCA_014773175.1. Lineage (NCBI taxonomy): Eukaryota > Metazoa > Chordata > Actinopteri > Ophidiiformes > Bythitidae > Lucifuga > Lucifuga dentata. Next base: position 184,250 of record VXCM01000118.1, read on the forward strand.
AAATGTAGTCACACTTTTCTCTTCTTGCTCCTCACAGTACTGGAGATCCTACAATTGGTCAACCACCGGGATCTTCTCCTTGCTGACACACACATTCAGGAGCTGGAACGAGAGTGTGAGCTGCTGTCTCTCCTGCCCATCACAGCCAGTCCCACCCTCACCCCCACCCAGGTTTGTCCCAGCACAATCTCCCTAACTTCTCCACCTTCAGATGACTCCCTCAGCTCCAACGCAACACTGGATTCAAGCCGGCGGAAGGCTAAGGATGTGGAACTCCTGTATGAAGCAATGCAGAAGGAGATGTGGGATGTAGTGCGGGAGTCCTTGCACCAGCCCAGCGCTGGTCCCAACCTCGGGCTGGTGGTGTTAGTGATCCAGCAGGAGGAGTATGCTGATGCTGCCTGGGCCCTGAGAGAGGAGTCCAAGCCTGAGAAAGAGGGCCCCCAGATCCAGCCTAGCCATCGTCCCCGGCAATTGAAGCTAAAGTGGAGGCAGGCCATGGCTGAAGCCGCAGACTGGAGCCTGCCACATCAGATGGACACCCAGGCAGGCCAGCTGGCCTCATACCTGGAGCGCCTGAGGAGTCGGATGGTGGATGACCTGGATGCAGCGAGAAAGAATGCTGTGTCCATCTACCCTGAGGAGTTTAGTGCATTCCAGGTGTATGTGGAAAGTTACCATAGGGCTGTGGCCAAGCGCCTTCGGATCATTACTAGCGGCCCATTGCAGATCACAGACGTCTACTCACTACTGGATTGGTTCTACAACATCTATAACAGGTAATGAAGCTTTATGACAGAATATTTGTGTTCCAATGCAAGTATAGTTCCAAATTTCTATCATAACCTTAAAAATGTAAATGGTGTGATATCATTTTTCCGTTAGGGATGTCCTAGGAACAATAGGCACAGCCACACCCATCAACTACAGCCCACTGGAAGCCATTCTGCCTCAAGACACAGTGGACAGGCTGGAGCAGAACTGCCTCAATATTGTCAGGGTAAATAAATTACCGGCTTTTACGTGGTTGTTCCTTCAAAAACATTGAAAGCAGACACAGTTGAGACATTATTTTGTCTTGCAATTTTAAGGAAAATGTGACAACTGAGCTGGTTCAGGTTCTGGATGATGAGGAGAGGCGATGGGCCCAGACTCTGCACATAGAGGAGTATCAGTCCCACCTGGCACGCTCTGTCATCCAGGTACACAGTCAGACATGTTTATGTCAGAAACTAATTTCAAAGGAGGTTTATTATTCTTTTTTTCTTGCAATTGTAATAGGTACCAAATGAATTGCTTATATCTCTAACAATTCCAGAGGCTGAAGGTGGACCTGGATAGATCCACATCTGTTAACCAGTTTCTGGGTGCAAGAGTGGCTCGCTGCAGTCTCATTGGACTGGCTGATTTTCTCTACAAGTAAGTACATACCTCAGAAAGACACAAAATAGCACAATGTATACTGGGAAATACTGTATACATATTGCACATATATGAAGAGCCAACAATGTCGTCAGCACAAAGAAGCTCCTTTTTACAAAGTCGAGTAAGAAATACTACAGAGATCCTTGGATGAAAATTGTAGATTTGCTTGGAATATCTGTTGACCAGGCAGAGACCGACATGCCTAAAGATGAGTTTGGGCTGATTTTACAGCAATTTGGCATCTCTGAGATGACAAAGTCATCAATGGAGAATATCGACTGACGGGTAACAACTGAAAACTGGCTTTTAGGAAAACTCTAAAATGTCAGTTCACATTCACTGCAAATTTCTTTTTATTACTGTCCAAAGAAATGTAATAAATCAAAATAAGATTTGAATTGATTAATTTCAGTTAGTAAATGATGCTCCATGTGAGAAGACAGCAATGCAGACATCAGACATTGGCATATTGGCCTTACCATACCATAATTATGAATATGACAAAGCAACAATCTTGGAGATTAAGCCATGAGACCAAATTTTCTATTTTTCAGGATGTCATCAAGCCAAAGGGGATTATAAATCTGTGTCTTCCAATTTTCATTCTGTAAATTTGCATCATTCAGCCTTAGCATGCAGTCATTACTCATATAGCCTCTGTGTGTCCAGTTTCCAGAGAAAGGTGGAGATGTTCCATGACACTCAGGCAGAATTTGGAGATCGGGGGGATGGATATGTTTCTCGGACAATAGCTTTGGTCAACTGTTGCCCTCCTCTCAGGTACACACACAGTTATAGAACAAAACATTCCCTTAAACCTGTTTCATCTTCAATAGTTAATGTGTTTTGCAGCACGTACAGCTTCATATCTCTGTACTTTCTAGATCCTTTGTAGAGCGCTGCAGGCAGTGTGACCCACAGGGCAGCGAGGAGTCTGCACAGAGAGCCGACTCCTCTCTGGACAGGATCATCAACCAGTCAGTGAGGGTGCTGACCGACCGACTCTTTGAGCACATCAGGGTGAGAACACAAGTCTGATGCTCAGTACCAATAAAGTGACTAGAACTCTATGACTTTTTGCTTCCTTTAAACACTCTCATAAGTTCAAGAATATTCCAGAAATCCAATGACTAGTGTGTCCAAAAAGCAATGTGCTGTTTGTGGGAGATTGTTCAACAAAACCTCCCCAGCTTGTCAAGATGGATACTCACCGACTTGTGCATCTCTATCTTATTGTTCCAGCCGTTCTTTGACAAGCTGATAAAGAGAAAATGGCTAAACAACACAGACGCCTTTGAGGCCATTGAAGCGAGCATTAAGCAACACTTCAAGAAGTTCAGGAGGATGGACTCTCCTCCATATCAGGTAACTCTTGTTTGATCAAACAGGAGCGTTTAGTTAAAGCATTTAGCTAAGGCCATCCATTCAATATTTTTACATGCACTTATGACACGCAGCTTAAGGCAGTAAATCAATTTTATTTTCAGACATCATGTAGACACTATAATTAGACTGAAACCAGCATAAATCAGGCCTTGCTTGGATTAAGAAAAGTGTCACGCATAATCAGCAAACAATGGAATCCTACTAATTCCATGCATGTATTAATCTTAATTGCAGTTCAGACAAAAATGGCAGCATAGTATAAACATTCTAATACATTAGTATTACAAACTGACTTGCAGACACTCGTGGGTGAGGTGCACCGACGGGTCCTGGTGGAGTATGTCCGAGCCATCATGCGAGGGCGGGTCATCTGTACATCTACGAAGATGAGGAAGAGGATGGCTTTTCGCCTGCAGGATGAGGCCAAGCAGCTAAAGGGGCTTTTTAAGGATCTGGTGAGTCAGGTCTTCAAATAAAACATTTGAGCTTACTGTCAGTATTTACATCACGCCATCGTTAGTCATGTTCCCCAAGGAAGGACCATGTAGCTGGCCTGTAAAATGTGTTTTGCTGGACTTTTTACTGACCAGACTGACTCCACAGCAGAAGTAATAATCACCTTTTATGAGACCTCAGTACTGAAAATATTCCAAACTGCTGATACTTAAAAAAACACTGAACAAAACTGGCACAGGAAATGCAGAGTGTGGTGGCTCTGACTGGAGCCTGACCTGAACTTCCTAGGTCAGGAATAAATCAGTCGGTGTTGATACAGGAGTGAGTCTGAAAAATGGCTGCCGTCAGTGAGATGGAGATGGATGAACTGAGCTTACGTTAGCACTTGCCAGCGAGGGGAAAAAGGTTTAAAACAACTTGGGCTGACAGCGTGGCATTTGCCCCCTCTGTGTGTGTGAGTTCAAACAAGTGTCCGTCACCTCGGCTGACAACAGGAAGCTGCTGTGTTCAGAGGGAACTTCCTGTTCCTGTCAGCTGGCTGGCTTTGATGTGCCTTTGGGATGGCCTTGATGGCCTCTTTTCGCTGAGGAGCAGGACGAAGTATCTGTGGAAACTGGGAACAGGGGGGAGGATGGGTTTTTAATGGCTGTCTAAAAGAGATGCCGTTATTTTTAGGGAATGCCAAGTCAAAGAATTCTGCTTTCTTTTCCTGAGTGTTTGAAGGAAAAACACAACTTGGAAAAACAAAGGTGGAGCTTTGTTATTCACTGAATGTCCTAGATGACTGGCCTGTGGCCTTTAGTGTATTAATCTATGCTTCCTATGAAGGTTTAATTGTCCTTGAGGATGCTAATCATGCCTCACCTTAAAATCATTTAACCTGTGTAGAGTTTCAGCCATGCAGACATTTATTTGATTGAAATAAATATTTGATTTATTTATTTGATTGATTTTTCATTGATTTATCAGAAAAATTAAAAGGTTCAGGGTAATAAAGCATACTTTATAAAGAGTTTATATCTGTAACTAATGGCTTCATAATCAACATTCATATCATTTGTTATTGCCTTAATACGAACAGTTGTTGGGTTGCCAGGTTGTGAAAAATTCCTGACTGGCATATATCCAGCATAACATGCCTTGTCTTTTTAGATCTTTAATTCATCACTAAGCCCTCTGAAATGGACATTTTGCCTACTTACCTTCTGAAATAAAGGCTGCAGGCCACTGAGGCTAAAATTTATTATTGACAACCATTTATTGACACCTTATTAGCACATACCTGTACAGTTGGAGATTTAGGATTATCATAGCGGAAGAAACTTTTATAACCGCAGAAAAACAATCACATCTACAGTTAGGAGCAGGGTTTACACCAGCCAAACAGTGTTTTTCACAACCTGGCAACTCCAAAGTTGTTCTTATTAATGACTTATTACTAATCTGCAAAGCCTTATTAATAGGTTTATAACTGAATAAAGCATTTGTTACAACTTATAAACTCTTCATAAATTTTGTTTTATGAGATCATGGTACCAACCAGGAGCACCTGCAGAAATATTTAATGGGAGGCCAGTGAAAATCACAGGTTGGCAAATTTAAGAGGCTATACAGCATAGAGGAATTTAGGGGCATGCAAGTCAATAAAAAAAGATAAATGTAATTTAAAAGAAGAATGTTTTATTTGAAAAAGCAAAGGTGCTGTTTATTTTATTTCAATTCCTCTCCATTACATTTTTTTTTACAGGAGTTGAAAATGAATAAACAGTGCCCCCTAAAGGTGTTGCCACTTTGCCACTTTTAATGGGAATAGAATAAGAAGCAGACTTTAAAAAAAAAATCCAAGGGAATTGTTTGTGCTCTTGTAAAAGTCTCCTGTGATGCCATGACCAATACTTCATTAGTTCAAGTTTTAGAAAGGTGGACATGGGCACCCCTGCCATGCCCCATTGGCACCAATTATTAAACAAACAAAATAAATCTATTGTATTTAAGATGTAGAGTGAAACATCCTTGAATCAAGGCAACAAATGTATTGAATTTGTTTCAGTTTTTATAGAATAGAATAGAATAGAATAGCTTTATTGTCATTATACGTAACATATAATGAAATTACAGGTGCTTCTCCCTTAGTCCATAAGTATAAAGTATAAAAAAGAGTAAAAACAACTTTGTACACATCTATTTAAATTATATTTACACAGCTGAAAAGATAAATATACTTATCAAAGTGTATATCAAAGTATATCAAAAGTGTATATCAAAGTATATCAAAAAAAGTGTATCAAGTATATTTATATATATAGATATAGATGTGTGTATTTCGATATTTACAACAGTAGCAGGGATGGTAGCAGCAATCAATAAGTATTGCACAGAGTAATAAACACCAGGTAGTTAGCAGCAATCAGAATATTAGTTAGCAGCAATCAGAATATAGTTCACAGTTTACATGGTACCGATTTAAAGTGGTGAACAAGGTGCCATGGTAACAGAATTGCTCATGATAGTGACGTTGACAGAGGTGGTGAAGTTATGTGACAGCTTACATTTTTACTGACACTATGTCAAGTTTCTGAGATTTTTTCCATGATAATTTAATTGCTGTTTCTCTCTTTGTTTCTCTGCTTCAGGAATCAGGCTCATCCTGGTTGGACAGCATCATCTGCCACCTTGCTGACATCATTCTCCTGGAGGACACTCCCTCCATCCAGATGGAGGTTGCCGTCCTGGTGAAAGAGTTCCCAGATATACGGTGAGTAATAATTATGACTGGAATTTTTGCGTTTCAATCAGGAAATGTCTCTCATAAAAACATAATTTGTCTGTACTGTACCCCCGAAGGTCCTATATTCTTTTATGCTTACTGCCACACATTCACAGTGCTGTTTTTGGCACTCAGCCCAAGTGAGGAAAATGTGAGAGTGTATGGTTTTGTTGACACAATAGATCAAAACAAGGAAAAGGAGTGCGGAAACATATCTACATTAACTCTGCTATTTTTGGAGAGAAGCAAGAGCCTGTTTTGAGAATGGATGAGGCTGGGGGGCCTCAAGGGGAGCCCAGCCCCCATGGCTGTTTATGCTCGATTTAAGACTCAGGTGACGGTTGGTAACCTACGTCCGCGTGTGACGCATAAACCTCGGCGGAGCAGACAGGAAGCTGCTGCCGAGTACTTCCTATTCCTGCCACCCTGCAGGAGACAGACTGGTGCCACACTTGGAATCAAAGAGGGGGGGGNGGGGGGGGGGGTGTGGAAGAGAAGAGCAAAACATTGTAGTTCAGACCTGGAGACATGCTAACTCACTGCTGGACGCACCTTCTTTGTTTACTGCATGGCATCCCCTGCTGGTATTTTGGGAGATGAAAGGCTGCCGGTCTTCACTGTGTGTTCTGGATGCTTCATTCCACTGCAGCAGAACCCATTCACACACATGTGACTGCATGCACATAATGACATATACACATGTCAGTTCCTACCTGGATCTTTACAGCATATTTGCTAAATAAAGTACTGTTTTAAAATACAGTTTTTAGGTATTTGTACTTCATTTGAATGTTTCCATTTTTTGATACTCTACTCCGTTACATTTCAATGGCAATATACTCCAGCTACATTTATCTGATTACTGTAGTTACTATGGAGATTAAAACTTTAAATTCAATATGAAGTAAACTTACTAAAAAAAAAAAATCTTACTGTTGTCAGCTAAAAACCTTGTATCTCAGCCTTGTAATGCTGACCATAACGTTTAGACATATCTCAAGAGTTTTAGAAAGGTCATAGGTCAGAGAAGTTACTTTAATGTAGAGAAACATGAAATCTTTCAGTTGAGCACAATAATCCCCAAAACTGGAGATATTTGTGTGTATTTGAAAGATTTATCTTTGATTTTTAGTGATTTTTCCTTTATTTCATTCTAAAATTTCCAGTATTTCATCTCAAATTCTGAAAAACTGGAGATACAAGATTCTTCACACTTTTGGATGAAAAACCTTGAATATCCAGTTTTCAGGATTTCCATTATTGCTGCACTAACATATATAAATCATATACAGTAGCACATGTAAACGCATCAATAAAACTCTGAAAGGGGGCATTCTTCACAAGTACTGTTATTTTACTAATTTGGTTGATTTTGCTGCTGATATTTACTGTATTTTCTTTGATTTAAGTTTAATTTAGACTGCAAGGCCTTTACTTGTAATGAAGCATTTTTACATTGTTATATTTTTTCAAACCAAGAAGTTCATCTTGTGTTCCTTCCCAGAACTTACCGTATGACTCAGGCAGATGTGACTGTGACTCAAAGCCACCGCAACCTGTGTGAGCAATGCCAAACAGACCTAATTTCAATTAACACCTGTCTGCTCCTCTTCCTCTGTCCTCCCCGTGTCCTTCCTTGTCCACAGGAAGAAGCATGTCTCCACCCTGCTGAACATACGTGGGATGATGCGGCAGGCGGAGCGTCAGGAGATCCTGAATGTGGTGAAAGACTTTGAATGCAGCACTGCCCTCATGTGCCGGGACCGCGCCCTCTTTTCCAACATCCCCATCACCTCAGAGATGCACTGCATCAGTCTGGGTCTCTTCCGCCTTGCCATGACCGTCACCAACTGGTTTTCTGAGCACCGGCCAAGGCGACGGCGTAGAACAAGTGCCAGAAATGCTACACTTCAACCCAACGAATCCCAAAAGGCAGAAGACAGTAATAAACTTCACAGGGAAGTCTAGCTGGTGGTTTTTGAAAGTGACGCAGATGTTTTTGCTTTGAGGACGAACAGGGAAATGTTAATGCATTAAAGTCACAGATACACTGTGAAGATACTGATGAGATGTACATGCACCTTGACAAAAAACTGATTGTACTACCAATATTGTTACCAGCTATATCAAAGCCATGTAAGGAAACTTGACCTCAGGTACTGCTCGTACTGTACATGCTCACTGACTTACTGATGTTTTTCTATCTCCACGTGTGCGTTTGTAATGGAAATGTGAAGCAGACTGTGTATTGTAGTAGTTTTCTGTGGATGTGTAGTATTTTGTTTTTACTCATCTACAAAAGTAAACCAGTCATATAAATAACCTCCAAAAGTAATTTCTTTAGTTTTTTTTTTTTTTTTTTTTTTTAGCCCTTTATGCCTCCAACTCACTGCAGAAACTACTACTAGCAGATGCAATGCAATATGATGGATAGAGCAATAACAAGGTGTGCTGTTTAACATGTATTTACTCTGGCTTGCAGTATACTGTTCTCTGGTATATGATATAGTGCATATGTATGTGAGGATATAGTGTATGAAACTTGTAAATGTTTTGAACTCTCACTGTGAAAGAAATGGATCTGTGGCTGGAAACGTAATAAAAACCCATTGATTGGGTCGGCTAAAGAAATTCGGCATCTCTGTGTTCTGTGTTTTATGTGAAAGTAATTATATTTGGCTGCATAGTGACGCGGTTATTTTAAGACTGAGTGGATATCCTATTGTACATGTTGCAATTGTATAGCAGTGCCTACGTTTAGGTTAAGGTGTTTGGGCCCCTGCCCATGGGAACGTCAGACATTAAGTCTGCAACTATGTTAAACAATACATAGCAAACAGACGCAGGCCTGAGGGTGTCTGACGAAAACTGAAACTATGTTAAACTCACATAGTTGATGTCTCAGTTGTTTATCTTAGGAATATAACAGCTTTGTTGAGTAAAGTGAGATCTTGAAATATTGGGCTCCACCACGGCTCCTACATGACGCTTTGCTTTGTGCAGCAGGAGGGGTCATATGCCCGGACTTCAACAACGGGATGTTTTTCAATAAACAAAGATTTCCTGTTGTCCACTGAGGTGCAAACGGATGCTTTTATTGGAGCCAAGTTTATGTTATGCACTAGGAGGGAACTTCCCCTCGGCTGTGCAGCGTTTAAGTGCAGCGATGGCTGATTGTTTTCATGTCTGATCTGCTCGTGAGCTACTCAAAACAACGCCGGCCAGCTCAGCAGGGGAGCTGTATGCAGTCCTACTGCATTCTCACCCCTCCTAGTCGGTGGTTCTGTATCTGAACCAAAAAGTAGAAATAATTCATCAGCACTCTTGTCAACTTTGGGAATTTATAGCTGCTGGTTGGAAGACTGATGAATGTTTTTCTGCAAGTGTGAAAGCTGGAATCCTGCAGTGTGACCTGGATCACAGGGGATGTGTTGGGCATCAGCTGAGCTTGGTGAAGCTTCCTGTCCAACAAAACTGAATGAGTATTACAAAAAAAATAAAAAAAAAGGCTTAAGAGTTTAATGTCTCACAGACAGCTGCTAAAGCTGAATATCAAACATAGTATATTAGTATTTAATGGTTTCAGACACTTAAAACAGTGAATAACAAATGGATCCAGGAAAGTGTTCAGCCTAGTGATAGCAGCCAAAAATTGCAAATAAATTTAAGAAAATATATACATGTTGGTTTTTTTTTACATATTTAGTGTTACATTTTGTGCCTCTCTCTCTCTCTCTCTCTCTCTCTCTCTCTCTCTCTCTCTCCTTTCGTTTCATTTTTGTTTCTAAAGGCTTTATGACCATATATAATTATAGTATCGCAAAAGCACTGTGTAAAACATGTTCAACAAAAAGATTCAACAAGGTACAATGAGTTTACAAAGTGCTACTTATCAGAATATAGTAATATATNAAAGATTCAACAAGGTACAATGAGTTTACAAAGTGCTACTTATCAGAATATAGTAATATATAATAAGTGGAAAGCTAATAATAAAAGGATGAAGCAAGATAGATGTATAAATGAGTAAGGATATGATGTCATTTAAGATTAGAGTAATTCATTGAATAAATTAAAGAAAAATAAAATAAAATAAAGAGAAAAAATTCAAAATATAATTCTTTTATAATTCTCTCTCTCTCTCTCTCTCTCTCTCTCTCTCTTTCTGTNTCTCTCTCTCTCTCTCTCTCTCTCTCTCTCTCTCTCTCTCTCTCTCTTTCTGTGAGGTGGAACACATCTATGCCATTCTTGGCAGACATTGTGACTAAAGTAACACATATTCCTGAATTTATTGCTAATGTATTGATGTGATTACAACATTGTAAATTCTTTTTATTCGTTTTTTGTCAACTTTTTTTTTTTTTTTTTTTTAACCTGTAATCCAGGTCAGGTCAGGCAGGCAAGGTAAGCAAAGTAGCCCAGATATTCTTCTCCCTAGTCTTGTCGTCCAGCTCCAGATCCTGGGGGATCCCAAGACATTCTTAGACCAGACTGGATATACTGTATATATATATATTGCCTCCAACATATTCTGGTCCTGCCCATGTCCCTTCCAAATTGAACATGCCCGCAACCTGCAACATCTCCCCTGGGATTTAGGCAGGAGACTTTTTGATTAGATGCCAGTCAGAAGCACCTCAGCTGGCTTGTTTCAGCTCTGCTGCATAAAACAAATACTTCAGGTACCAATATTAAACCCCTCAAGTATTTGTTTTGTGTATCAGTATTTATAATTTAGCAATCATGAAGTTATACTACAACAAGCAACAAAAGGACATTTAATTGAAAAGCGTTTCTAGTAATTAGTAACTAGAGACTTATCTTAGTTTCAAATTTGTCCACAACCATGATGGTCATCTGACTGGAAATAAGAGGACAATATGTGTTTGCATTGTTGTCCACTCATTTGTTGTGTTTATAGTTTAAAATCAACATATATTTAATTGAATATGACTGTCATCAGAGACCAAACTGGTGACAGCAAGATTGATCCAGCTTGAGTCATGTATTCTCAAAAGAAGTCAAATCATTGCTTCAAGATGTTTACCCTGTTACCAACAATAGACCTTCAATATCTTTGACCTTGGATTGCACTTGTTTATATTTTGAATAAGTTCCACGAATCCGTAGTACAGAGCAGGAAGAACATCAAAAAAAAATTGGCAATGTGTGAATGTTAAGTTTGGCAGTGTTGCCTCTGAGTAATATGTATATCTAAGAGAATTATCAGACATCCTCTCATACGGCCAAATGAAGGCGGATGCTGGAGTTTTGCTATTTTCCAGGTATCGCGGACAGGGATTACCATCTTGGCCCGTATTCCCACCTGCCCTGGGCAAGCAGGTATACAGGCCAAGCCAAGCTCTTAGAGGTTTCCCTCAATCAATCCCTTGAAGGTGGAACAGTCCACAAAATCACAATGAAATCCCTGGGAAGCACTCCCCAGCTTCCTCTCATTAACGCAGCTCTGCGATGGAAAATCCATCTGTAATCACTGTTTGTTTTTGGAACAAAGACATTTGCTGTGCCCTGTCTTTGTTGATACTGTCCGTGCACTTTACATGGTTCCTCTATTCTCTGTTTGTTTGCTGTTATGGAGTGCCCTATGTATCTGAATGTACTAAATTAAAGGAGGATTGGGGTGGAGGGGGGCATTTGTTTCCATGTCAGGCTTGAATCATTAGGGCATGTTTAGTCTGGACTAGGTCGTTTATAACTCAGGTCAGACTCAAATACGCGTCTGGCTGATATTAGCCTTGCATTTGAAAACATATATTGACTCAATTTCTGTCCATTTTCTAAAATTATGGCTGCAGGTAGTCATAGTTTTTTTAATTGCCAATATTATTTTTATATCTGATGTTTGACTGAAAGGATTTCATTCCACTCTGCTTTATTAAATGCACATCATGTACATTTTTTATAACTCGTGACAACTTTCTGGAGACAGATTTTCTACTTTGGAGCAGCTGCTTTCCATTATTTTCAATACTTCAGTCCTCTTAAATTAAAAACTTCCTGCAGATTATGTTTGCCTCTTAGTCAGTGTTTTTTTTTTTTTTTTTTTTCTTTTTTGGCAAAGTGATGCTGTCATTGTGTTTTAATGCATTTCTATGTAATTCGCAGTGAATAAACAAACAAACAAATGAACAAATAAATAAATAAAGGCTTTGCAAGCTGAGTTTTGTAGTGTATTAAAATGAACCAATGTATGCCCGGCGTAAATATTTATAGTAACCCTTAGAAAGTGGTTGACCCTGACAAAAATCATATGCAACTTAGTTTAGACTAAATGCAACATAACCAGTATGGTCCTTTAAAGTATAACTAAGAAATGTATTTCTTCATTAAGAAATTATTTTATACGTATTATTTTTTAATCAAGAATCAGATGAAAGTGTATTTCCATACTTCCATTCTAAGATGGCATCAGTAACTTTTCGAGCTCAGATTTATTATCTCACACATGCATACATGAGGTTTTGTGTGTTTTTATTTATTTTTTTTAAAGTTGGTGTCTTGTTGGTATGTAGATGTTTTGGCTCAGAGGCTCTGCTTGCTCCAAAAGTTGAGAACTACTCATCTACAGTGACCACTTTTTTGAACAAGCGTGACATTTCACCAGCATTTTTGCATTGACTTTTTTTTTTTGTTTTGTTTTTTGTTGTTGTTGTTTCATATAGTAAAACTTTAATAATTTAAGTAGCATGAGTGAATCAAATTATTAAATTAAACATCAGTCTAAAGATCTGTATTAGATCAGTATCAGGCTTCTATTTGACCGCTGTTATTAAAAATGTCTGTTCACTTATAGATGGTAGATAGTGTGCACACACACACACACACACACACACACACACACACACACACACACACACACACACACAATACACATGACATAATTCCATCTATAGAAACGATCCTGTTGTTGTACTGACAGAACCCATCATGGCAGGATCCAGCACCAGAACCTCCTGTTCTCTCCCATGTGCAATATACACCGTCTGTCAGGATGGCTGCCCACTTGAACCAAAACAATGGCCCACTCCGTCACTCCTGATGGGATATCCTGATTTATGTTATGTGAGCGTATCCATGAAGTGGGTCCTTATTTAGAGATGAGGACTTGCACGGTCCTGCCTGTGCCCTCTCAGCCAGAGATCAGACATCGCAGACACGCCACGCTGTTTGTGTCGACATCAACACCCACATTAAATCATCTCTCAGGCCTCGGACACGGGGGGAGCAGAGGAAGTTCACCTTTGTTCAAGCCAGAGACTGTGATCGAAAATAACCTTTGATAATATCTTAAATGATGCATTTGTCTTTCTTTTAAATAGATCTACAAAACACGTGCAGGCATGTTGAAATTAAACATTTTCTTCTATAATAAAATGTACCGTTTCTTCACAAGAATTTATTTTAATTCAGATACTGTACATTTTTAAAACATAATGTTAGCAACATTTACGTAATAATGCAACTGACCTACGCTGGGTGGATACATGGATATAAATATTTGCTCAGGTCTTCACTGGCCTAATGCCACTGAGACTGTAAACATCCCAACCTGTGAGGTTATTTGTTTTCCTTTGTTTAAACTATTTTGACGTCGATATAATAGTGAGAAAAAAACAGGGGTCGCATTTTTTGGCCCTGCATGCAAACCTGGCTGTATTTATGCGAACACATCCCCTGGCCTAAGAGACCTGGCCTCATTACAGTCGAATGCTTTACCAGTGAGATGGTGACAAGTAGAAAGATGGACAAACTATGACTTCTGGTTGGTGATCATCACAGCACAAGCAACCTCCTCTAAAGTAACTTATGTTCTTAGAAAACAATCAGCTTGCTTGTCAAGAGAATTTAAAGTATCCACTGGCTGTAGCTGCAGAGTTGAACACTTTGTACCACCAGATTTATTCAGTTCTACTGGTTTGAGTTTAAGCTTTTACTTTATTATTCCCAATTTCAGGCCTACTGGTGAAGGGAAGTTGCGGGAGCATTAATTGAATGCTGATGGTGAACTTTGATGGTGGGGGAAAATCAGAATCCTGTCAGATCTTTGGTGATAGACAGGGTACCCTGGAGAGGTTGCAGTCCATCACATGGCTGACACAAAGAGACATACAAACTCATTCAAGCTCACATTCATACCTATGGATAATTTGGAGTTCTTAACCTGCATGTCTTTGGGCTCTTGGAGGAAACTGGAGCACCCAGAGGAAATTCACTAGCACAGGGTTTCAAACCTACTACCCTTTTACCATGATGCTAATCACTGCACCCCCAACACCATCAGTAGGGCTGCACGGCACCATGTACTGACTGGTGGATAATATAAAATTTAAATCCTTTTATGCACCCTCTGGTGATCTTGTCTTGCCCTCGGCTTTTTGCTTGCCACGTCTCTTCTCTTCAGAGATTCCGATCAGCTAATCTGTGATAATCATGACGGGAACATTTAAAAGGTGGAAAATGGAGGGAGCTTTGTTATGTTTGCTGTGTTGTGTTTGGTTAGAGTTGGAGGTCACTGATAGTGCTGTTTTTGGCTTTGGTTCTGGTGCACGTCAACTGCATGTATCTGAGCTCAGTGATTAATTCTCAAGTTCCAGAGGTACCCAGAGGATTGTGAGCTGTACACAATGGTGAACATGCAGTATTATGTACTTTCCAGCTGCTATTTATGATTGTGGTTTTGAATAAATTCAGTACCGACCCTGTTCACCTGATTTACCTCCATCTGATTTTCACCTCTTCCCAAACATGAAAATAGGTTTACCTGGAAACTGTTTGGCCTCAGATGATGACAGCATATCAGCTGTGGATGATTGTTGGACATCTAAGAAAATGACTTCTATGAAACTGGGATAAAATTCCTGCAGCAAAGCTGGAAGGAGATTATAGTGAAAAATAAGTTTGATCGTTCTATGCTAAGCTCAGAACTTTTCAATCAACCAGCTCATTCTTCAGCATGAAAATTTGACATATTAAAATTAGCAGTATATTGCCAAATATGTGTTCTCCTGGTCTAGTTCTGGTCCAGTTGGTCTTATTCACCATTTGAATAACTATTTTCATTTAGTGAAAGAAAACCTAACAATATAATAATTCCATCCAGGAGAGATTTTTGATCTTGCGAAGAAAAAAAGCAAACGTCTTTGTGGAAACTTTCAGCATGATGAGAATATCCTCATCTGTTATTCATGTTAGTGACAGAGTGCTGCATTCTCTAGAGCAGCCACAATAACTCCAGGAAAACAAGAGGCTAAAAATAGAAGAAAAGCACGAGAAAGAGGAGAGAGTGGGACTGATAGCGAGTGACTGCTGTCAGATCTTAAATGGAAAACAGGGTGGGCAGGCGGACATCCTTGAAGGTTATGTATTTGTGAGGGAAGTCCACGGCCTGTCCTGGAGGCTCCTAATCTCACCTTTACACTCTGGGAGGAATTCTGTTGTTGTAACCCCAAATACAAACCCCACCACAACAAAAATGAAGTGTGACCGAGCTGATACGCTTACAGCCCTGGTGAAGGTTATCAAGTGTAAAAATAAAAACTCTTGTACCTTAGAAATGTTCAGATGAGACAAATAAATTAATCAACCCATGCTTTGCCTCTTGGGTATATCCTGTAATATTTTTTAATGACAGCCTGTTTGTGTCTGCTGGTTTTCTGCCAGTGAACAGAGGTGATTCACTGTTTGTCCCACTGAAAGCACAAACAGCACCTGTGTTCGTGAAGAAGTCTCCCCCCACTTCAGCTCACCTAACTTCCTTCTAAATTTATCGGTGCAAGCCAGTTGCAACAACGGAAACTACTTTGCATGGCAAGGAATAAGTGTGCAGCTAAACAATGGTGCCTCTTGTGAAATATGGCAACAGGGGCTCACCTTTGGCTTCTTGTGCCTTCTCCCCCAGCTTATTTACGTAAGCAGGTTGTGTTCTGTACCCCATCAGGAAGAGGCGGTTCAGGAAACCCAAACCTGAGGTAGGATTTAGAGTAAACTCACAACATTAGACCTCAAGTGGGAGCTTATCTGATTTCTCAGAGTGCTGAAGGACAGCTGTGACCTGTTTGCCAAAAACCACAGGGAGCCAGGGATTCACTCCTGGATTTGATTGCACACCATGTTGTTTCCAAAATGCTGGAAGGTTATGCTGACCTAGAGCAAACTGTCCATTGTATTGAATACCAGCAATACTGATCATATGGTTCAATTTAAGATGCACACTTAGCTTTCTCTTTTTTTTTTTTTTAAATGAGTCACAATATCACAGATAAAGGGATTCTGAAGTCTAAAACAGTTTTGGATTACACCTTCCACAGAAGGAAGATGTCTATATATATATATATATATATTACTAGTTCTTTTCAGATTGAATCTTCTCTCTTTTGGGCTTAAAAATCTTTTTTTTTTTTTTTTTTTTTTTTTTTTTAATTTATTTAACCCAGATCCTCAGAAATTTGTGGCCTTCACCAAAACTTTTACAAGTAAAATTTAAAATTTTACAACTCATTTGACATCACAAGACACATGAAGATCACATAATAAACATCAATCCATTTTCTGTACCTGTTTGTCCTGTTAAGGGTCAAGGGGGAGCTGGAGCCTGTCCCAGCAGTCATGAGGTGAGAGTGGGGTACACCCTGGATAGATCGCCAGTCTATCACAGGGCTATAATAAACATTAATATACATAAATATTTGAGATACTCTGAGAAATGTGAAAGAGGAAAAAAACTGTTAATGATGATTTTTGAAATACAAAGTTATTTAGAAGGTATTGAGGTCAAAGATCTGATCACTTCCACAATGTGAGACTTGTGAGAAAACATCTCATTTGGGCTAAAATGAAAATATTAGCTTCCCATATATTTCAGCTTCAACTTTATTATTATCCTGAGGGAAAGTGGGTTTGAGCAGGCATTAAAAACACAGATTACATAAAATCACTGATACCGACAGACACTGATAAAGAGGAAGAAACAAAATGGAAAGACAAAGACAGATCAATAAAAGATTAAAATATTATGATTATTTGGATTTAGGAATAGAATATATATTATAAAATATAATACACAGGTCTCATAAGAGTCACACTTTGCTGTGAAAAAGGCAAACCAAGTGCAAAAACTATATAAGTCTGTTTTGTGCTGGCAATAACAAATAATGTTAAAAGTTAAATATTAACCACAATAGGTTTAGCTTATTAATAGCTTCAGGAAACAGATCAAACTCCTAATAAGTGGATGATCAGAACAATCAAGTTAAAAATAGCTAAAATAAATTTGTGACATTTCATAATAACAATAAAGATGTTATGAGATATATGAAACAATTTTCAGTAACTTGAAATTACATGACCTGTTGGATTTTACATTATTATTCATCTCACAGCACTGGATTAAGAGAAAAAAAAAAAGAAAGAAAAATGATCACCTGTCTACAGAAGCATCTACATTCCTCTTACAGGCCAGATGAGTTCAGGTGACTTGGAAACCATAAACACAATTAACCTAACAAGTCACCTCAGGATTGTGAATGCAACACGAGGTCTGAGTGGCCTCTCTCACTGCGTTCATGAACCCTCCATCAAGCTTTTATCAGCAGGGAGGTTTAAGGTTAGAGCCTAATGACACCACATCCTCTCTGTCCCCCCGCTGACTGCTGCAAACTCGCCCCTTCACCTCAACAATGAGTCCATTTGACCTCTGGCACATGCGCCTACTCACCTTTTCCTATTCATCAATACTGCTGTTTGTCTAACACAACAAGAGATGAGCAATAACTGCCTGACAAACCAGCAGAAGGCACCTGCCAGGCTCAGCCAAACCCAGAGAGCGTGTGGAGCTAAAATGAAGCTCACTGGTGCAACCTAGGGGCCATGATATGTACTGTCCTGAATACTGTGGCCAGGCAGCATGAGAAGACAACATGCCTTATATGGAAAAACAGTTTTAAAATGTTTAGACATCTTACTTTTGCAATTTGAATCTTTGGCTTACTTAATATCAAGTTAAGTTTATTTTTGTAGCCTAATACCACATAAAATATCTCAAAGGGCTTTACGGGGCCACACATCAACAGTTCCCAGCCAGCCAAAGCTCTCTATGAAGACGTGGAAAAACCCCATAAAAAACTATTCATATGAAAAAAAAAAAAAAAAAANAAAAAAAAAAAAAAAAATGGAAGAAACACTGACTATTATAAGATTTCCTCTCCTCAAATGACCAGTGTGCAATAAGAGCTGTAGTTGGGGAAGCAGGCAAATTACAAAGACGCAAAAACAATTAAATATTCCAGGAAAATATAAACAGCAATGTAAGCTAAATGCCAAGTGAACCTGTTCCAACTAGATTAATGAAAAGTATAGTTATTAAAGGAAAATGCTGGATGAATGTTAAATAAATGCTACTCAGCAGTCAAATTTACGAAGCAAAATCAATTAAACTTTATCTATGCATCACTGTCATACTAAATGTGAATTTATCTTATAAAGATGTATGGCAGCCTGAAGTGGCTGGCAGTTGAGTTGAATCAAGGTGTGCTCAGCCTTAGAATTTATTTTTTTATTTTCTTAAAACTCTCATCTATCCAGACAATAAGGGTGAGTGATAACCTCTGTACACTGCTGCCATCTGGTGGACATTGTGCAGCACTGCATTATAGGAACATAAAGCTGATGGGTTCGCCAAACTGAAGAACAAATCCATCCAGCTTTATTGTTGTCACTGTTTCAGTGAAGTCAGTGATGTATGTTGTGTGTTGATCTCAGGTATTTATGTTCATCAATAAACGTAATAAAGTTATTACAATACAAACACAGAAAATACTGACTACCACTAAAAAAATGCAATTCACTCATTTACAAATAATAGCTAAACATTTTTACAAGCTTAACTTGTTAAACTTTGTTGGCTCCTGCAACAGCTGTACAAAATCTATTTTTTCAAAGTTGTTTTAATCCTTTGCCACATCACTTTTTTGACCAACCTTGTTTTTGTTTTTTTTCAGAACTCCTGTCTAGTTTCCCTCTTAGAATTTCCATGCATCACATTTCTATGTAAATGATAACCAAATAGGCCACATAATCCCACAACATCTCGAGGTTGATTCAGTTTTAAATTTAGATTTATTTGTCATATGTATGTTAACACAGGGTCAACAGTACAATGAAATGTGTTTCACGAGAGAAACGGGTCAGCTCAGCAGTAAAAAGGAACAAAATAATAAGAGCGCTTCTACAAAAGATTAAAAAAAAAATAAGGTTGAGAATAAGTAAAGAATAAGAAAAATTATAATAGAAAAATGACAATACGAGATAAGTATTAAAACAAAATATAACACTGTACTGTACAAATGGCAAAAAGAAAAATACATGAAGAAAAATATATAATACTATATACATTTGTAAAGGGATGTATATAGGGGTAAAGTGACAAATGGTATATTGTTATTGCACAGATGTGATGGAATCAGGAAGGATGAAAAAAAAATATATATAAAAAGAAATATAACACTCATATATACATACAGGGAAATAGGTTCAATGAGGTAAGTAGCAGCAGTCATGACAATAGTGCAAATTTTTATGTAAACAGCAAACAGTAATAGTGCAAACAGTGGGTAATGACAGGTATGTGTAGAGTGTGCGTTATGAGTTGAGGAGCCTGATGGCCTGGTGGTAAAAACTGTTGTTGAGTCTGGTGGTGCAGCCATGCTCCTGTATCGTTTGCCAGACGGTAGCAAGGAGAACAGTCTGTGTGCTGGGTGGCTGTGGTCCTTTAAGATGCTGTGTACCTTCTGTAGGCACCGCTGATAGAAAATGTCCTGAATGGCTGGGAAATGTTTGCCAATGATGTGCTGTGCTGCCTTCACCACTTTCTGTAGTGATTTGTGGCTTTGGGCAGAACAGTTCCCATNGTGCTGTGCTGCCTTCACCACTTTCTGTAGTGATTTGTGGCTTTGGGCAGAACAGTTCCCATACCAACAGAACAGTTCCCATACCAGGTTGTAGTGGTCAGGTGACATGTGTGTCTTAAAAAAACAACAAAATTCCTCGATAACTCCTTCAATGAGAAATTAGTCAACCTTAATTTCCCATGAGATTAATCATTTCAGGACTTCTTGTGCCTCTGGATTTTCACCCAGGAAGGGTGGCCAACCTTTTTTACATGGGTGTCATTTGAGTCTGGTGTGGAGTTGGCACTTCAAAATTAGAGTCAAGCTGTTGTGAATAATAACTTATCCCTAAATAACACTCAACTGCAGCTGCCTTGATTCAAAATTGAATAAGATATGAGAGAAGCCACTTAAGTCATAGATGCTCTTGGTGGGGGTCAAGCTCTAAGAGGGATGAACTTTGCTGTCCACAGATCACTGGGTATTAAATGTCCCAATAATTCCATTAAACACATACATCTCAAAGATCATACAAACAGAACTGATTTTTTCCCCATTTAGTTTAGGGGTCGTGTGTTAGTGAGCAGCTGTTGCAGTAAATGACAAAGGTGCTGTATTGTGTTGTTACAGGTCAACCCATCTTAATGCTACACAACCTGCAAAGTGAAGCAATGTTTCAGCTAATTAGTCTCCATGTTCAACAAATGAGCCAAACTGCAACGGTCAATGGACAGCAAGCCTCAGTTCAGCACCTTAAAGGACCATACCATCAATTTTGCTTGTTTAAGCCCAATAAATATGACCCACGTACACGTTACGTTACTAACAACCAATTTCCAAAACACAAAAACCATAATTTACAGTAGTTTTCCTGTTATTTTGCCAGATCCCCTAATCTTTCAAAATCAAATGTTCAGGTAATACATGTTTCATCTGCTAACATGTATGTTCAAATGTAAAAGGGTTGGCTGTTTTAAATTTTTTTGGTAAAAGCCGACTTCTGCTGAGACTATATTCCTACATCGTTTTCCATGCAGCGCTGTGTTGAACTGGTTAAATAAAGTTACTTTGACAAAAAACTTAACAGACATAGTGCTTGCTGTGATTGATTACTTATCTCAAGAGCATTCCAAATCTCTATAAGTTGATTTTAATAGCTGTACTGGAATGAATTGAAACCAATGGCAGTCTGGAAGGTAGGAAAACATCTCTAATATTTACTGCTCCAGTAGTATGTTTTGGGAAATGATTATCAGTAATGTAATGCAGGTGCATATTTTGGGCTCAACATGCAAAATTGCCAGTATTGTCCTTTAACACTTCATGCACAGCAGAACTTTTATTGACAGGTTCTCTACCCAGTGGCTAAGACCTAAGACAGGCATGTCCAGCAGACAAGATTTGATGAATGAACAATGTGTCAACCATGATGCCAGAGGTTCNAGACAGGCATGTCCAGCAGACAAGATTTGATGAATGAACAATGTGTCAACCATGATGCCAGAGGTTCTCAATCTCGGTCTGCAAGTACCACAACAGTGGATATTTCCCATCTCTCCTTGCTCTACTTACTTCTGATTATAGCTAAATGAGGTGTTTTTAGCCAATCAAGAACTGGGAGGCACCAATTCTTGATCAAATGAACACACCTGAACACACATAAAGTCAATGGGCGGCTATTGCTTAAACAGGAAATCACCAACAATCACAGCCAACACAAGTAACTCATGTGCACCTTTCTGCTCTCTACCTCCAGCAGAGACGACCTCTCAGGCAGTCAAAGCTCCTGGGAATCAGTGATGGTGATAAAAATGGAGCAAACCAGGCAGCATGCTGAAGACAAAGCTCTCCACGGCTATGTCACCACCTTAGAGAGTGGATGAGGACTGAGTTTCTGACTACATTTTATAGGGTTTAGCTCTTAAATGTTTAACAGGTTCATCCTCATTGGACATTTCAATGTGCGGAGAAGAAGAGTGTCTATAAGGTGAAGGCAGAGGTGAAATAGAAGTCCTGAACTCGTGCTTTGGTTCCTGGATCTAATCATTTGTTACATATTCATCCCCAACAATGTTTAAATCAGTCATGTTTTTTGAAGATACTGATAGAAATATTGTGGTCTCTGATAAAGACCTTTAAGGTTTAATGAATTGATGTCCCTGCCTTTTTAAATGATTTGCTTTTGTTAGAAACAGTCTTGGCACCCAAAATGGGATTACACCTCTCCCTGTGTAGGCGACTGCCATAACACTCCATGAACAGTCAACAGATCCAAAAGCAGAAAACTGCCAAAAGAATCAAGATATTTTTATAATGTTGCTCAGCATTTCAGCCATCTTTGGGGAGTTTATTCTAATTTACGCACAAAACTACGCTGGTACCACCAGCAGTGCTGTGTTGTGTTGGATCTGTCAGCATCTCTGATGTGGCGCATCTCAACTGCATCAAGTGAGACTGGGACAGACAGGAAATTCGGAGAATTTGTCTCCAAAATAAAAGCATTGTGACGTTCATCCATCCACCTGTAAGTTGTACATGCTAATTTCTTTTTAGGGACATGAAGTGCTTCCTCTGCATCCTCAAACGGCATGGTTGGGAGAACTCTGTTGAGAGTTTACAGTTCATCTGACCTGCATGTGGAACTGTTTGCAGGAACAAACATAACCAAAATATTCCACACAGGAAGGCCCAGATCTATCATTTTAAATCAGGATCTAGTGTATTACATACTGACCCAATATGCAACTTAATAACCCAAAATTAATTGATTAGATAACAGCAGTAGATTTGGGAGATGATCAGCAAAATTATAAATGTAAATAGATAAAATTGTACACAGATGATAATAGATTTATAGCTATTTCATGATGAACATATTTTCTTAGGAACTAATAGCTGGAGGGTCAAAAAAACATATATATCTACAACATGATTTGCTACATTTTTAGCAGCCCTGTAAGTAACGGTGCCTTTGAATAGCCTACATGCAATAAAAAAAAAAAAAAA
>VXCM01000118.1:207241-260344 GCA_014773175.1 Lucifuga dentata
AAAAAAAAAAAAAAATATTCATTCATTTATTTAACAGGTTATATGACTGCGGTGCAAGTTTTATGTTGGTTTTATAATAATAATAATAATAATAATAATAATAATAATAATAATAATAATAATAATAATAATAATAATAACGGAGCTTTTGTTTCCAAACCGGAGACCGGATGTTTTCTCTCCAACCTTCCTGCTCCACTTGACGCTGGTGCGCATCTCACCGACCGGGAATACCGATTTCTGGACATTTTGGCCTTTTTTCGCCCTGCACCGTAAACTGTGTTTTCTCGCGGGCTGCTGCAAACGGGAGCGGGTTGCACTGGGGTCGTGGGGGTAACGTGAACGATTACACCGGTCAGTATTATGACAAACGGAGATGACACACATCCAGAAGGAGCTGTATTTGTTTTGTATGGCGAAATGAGGCAGGGACACAGAGACGCTGGGCTCCGGCCAAACATCACCGCATTTTAGCACTTATTCGATACCGGGATTTACATTGCATCTGCTGCATCGTTGATCGGCTGTATTTTGCAAAGTGCACGGTGGAAGATGCAGCTTGTGTGAGGACACCCTCCAACCAGATATCCATTGCTGCCATGATAGGCAGAGGTCTCCTCTCGACCACGGCTCGGCCGGTTGGAGAACAGGCAGATTGATTCGGGACGGAGGGTCGCATCTGCGGATGTTATTCAGCCTGTGGAGCCTGACTGTGTAAATATCATCCGCGCAAACACACCGTGATACTCAGGGATAAAGGGAAAGAAAAAACATGTCTTCTCGCTCTGCATTACCGTCTGGAAACGACAGGAGTACTGGAGACCATGTAAGTGCAATTCCAGCCTATAGCCTGCATCTGTGTGCGTGCAAAAATAAATCATGCATCTCTAAACAAAGATATCGGAATATGTTGGACGCATACGCTGGGCTTATTCGAGGCGCAGATTGGGGTAATAACCGATGCTGTTTTCTCATAAAAGGACTCTGGAGGTGATATTGCATGGATAATTTAGCAGCACAGACTCTTTCAAAATGGGCTAACCTTGAGTGTCTGCGCAGGGAAAGAGCTGATGGCAGGCACACAGCCCGGAACGAGCCCATACGCATACGCTAACACTCAGCGGATATGCGCAGAAAGCCTGAAAAACCAGCCGTCACCTCTTATTATAAGGCTGTGGAGAGATAGTGATGTCACATTATACTCCTTGCTGCTGCTGCCAGTGCCCGTATGCGTGCGTGCGTGTGTGTGTGTGTGTGTGTATGTGTGTGTGTTGACCAGAAACTGGATGGGTGTGACAAGTGCACGGGGGGTAAAAGAAATGTAGATATAGAAGATCGGGGTTATTCCACGTATGAAGCCAGAGGATTACTGCGTAAAATGATGTGCAGTCCGTTGCTGCGCAGCCTACAAAGCGCCCAACCCCACAGCCAGTGGGTGTCAGACAGCGCCATACATTCAATACTGTGGAAAACAGTGGGGGCCTGCAGAAAGAAAGATGGTTTATTTACACAAGAAGCCATATCTATCTATCTATCTATCTATCTATCTATCTATCTATCTATCTATCTATCTATCTATCTATCTGTCTGATTGACATGAAGCATTATGTCATGTCTTTGCTCTAAACACTTCAGGCAAAACACCCCCCATCTGTTTGTTAGCAGAGCCTTCAGCACAGAAGGGATGGTTAAGCCTGTGTGTGTGTGTGTGTGTGTGTGTGTGTTCGTTCTATGTGTGTAGCTGCATGTGCATATTGCTGTCTATGAATGTATGAAGTGAATGAGTGCTTATCCATTAGAATGGATCCTGATAGTCTGTCATCATTCTGCAATTAAACCGTGATGACAGATGAGCGACTTGCCCCAGCAAATGTTGTATTGTCATATTGGCACATGCAGGTGAGGTTTGGGCTCAAGGCGTGCTGTGCTATTGGTGGAATGCTGGGGTGCATGCTGCGTATCCTCCAATGCTATTGGTTGGGATTATTGGGGTCTGGCTTGTAGAAAGCAGGTCCAAGTTGGCTTTAGGTGGGGCATGTGAAGAGGAATGGAAGCATGGGAAGGAGGGAGTGTCTGAAGGTGGGGCTTATGTGCATGTGTGTGTGTGTGTGTGTGTGTGTGTGTGTGTGTGTGTGTGTGTGCGCATGTGTGTGTGTGTGAAGCTGAGAGAAAGATAACATGCTGGGGGGATGGAAGTGTGGTGCCTGAGGCCCTGAGACTGGCCAGGGACCACTGTGCTGGCATCTGCTCCCTTTTTTTACTCTTTCCTCCTCTTCTTCCTGCTTTTTCCCTCTCATTTGATTTCATAGTTTCCCTCATCCACCTTTCCATCAAATATCATGTTTTCTCCTCCTGGTATTGGCTCTTGCTTTTCTCTTCTAATCTATTCACTTCACAAAAGTTTGCTTCTTACCATAATATACCAAGATTGTATACACATTATCTGCTTCCTGGCTGAAAATTATATCTGAAGCTGGGACTCTTCATCTCTCCATCTTCGGGTTCCAACTCGAGCAGCATCGAGCTGTGCTGTAGCAGCATAGCTACCTGCTTGTGGAACTGTGAAAGCTTGAGGATTTCCTCAAATTGCAACTTGAGTTCTCTTCCCTTATATTCTGTCATGTCGTGTGAAGACATCTTTCAGCCGTGGAGTAGTAGACCTCAGAAGAAGACCACGCTGAACCCAAAATGGAAACAATATGCTCAAGTGTTCATCTGCTGGATAGCAGCTGTTAATCTAGAAATGAGGGTCACTTATTTACATGAAAGCTCAGCTTAGCTTTGCTGTCTTTATGTTTATGAAATATGGTGGAATGAGACACAGGGACTTTACAGTCTGTCAATAGTATACATACTGTATATGGTCTGGGCTGTTTATTGTCATTGCAATTAATATCAGTGTGATATGCAATAATCTATCAAATAGATTCTCAGTGGCTTTCAGAAATATAGAGGATATTCAACATAAGCGATTGGAGAGCATGATATGAATCTCCTTGGACTATAAACAGTTGAATTCTTACCATAAATCATCATATCACTAAACCTTTGTGTGCTTTTGTGGCAGGTTGCACTGCAACACCTGCCTGTGCAGACAGAAAGGCTTAACCCAAATCATTTTGCTTCTGGAAGCCGCCAGCTCTCTTGGTGCTTGTTCTGCCTCTAAGGGAGCAAAAAGGGTTACTGTGACAGAAATAATTGTTGGTCCTCCAGGTCCCTGATCAGCCTATTGCTGCTGCTGCTATCTGTTAGTGGTTTTGGTACAGTAAGTGACCCCTTCTCTTATCTCCCCCCAAGCATGTGTCCCTGACGGCCAGCCGCTCTGACAAAGGCACCAGCCAGTCCAGCCGTTCGCTTGGTGCCCGCTGCAGGAATTCCATCGCCTCCTGCTCCGACGAGCAGCCGCACATCGGCAACTACCGCCTGCTTAAGACCATCGGCAAAGGAAACTTTGCCAAGGTCAAACTGGCCCGCCACATCCTGACGGGCAGGGAGGTGAGACACAGGGAAATGAAAGTTTGACGTGCAGTTTTTGCCTTATTGACAGAATTTTCCAGAATGTAACATTATCTTGATGCTAGTAGAGTAATGCCTTAATTTAAGGTATAGATCAAAGAATACAGGAAGGAAAATGAATGAATGATGATGAAGAAAATGATCTCAGTCCATTGCCATATTTGCTTTTGCTTTCAGAATTACTGATTTAAACAAAATTACAATGAAATTGCAAATGTAATTTGTGTTATACACAGCTGGGACTGATATACTGCAAAGTAGTTCTGGTTATATTCAGGAGTTTTAGGATGTCCCATTAACACACTTATGCTTAAAACACTTTCAATCCAATGTTTTTGAGTCATTGACAGTAAATCTTCATCGTGCTGTTGGTTTGTAAATGCAACTCAATGGGGATTAAAACCACTTGTTTAAAAATTGCCTTTCAAACTGCTATTTACTGCTGCTTGTTGAAGTGAATGTTAGCAGTTGCTTTGGCGTAGCTGAAAACATTCCACCACAAAATCTCTGTGGGATAATGTTTTTCCTAATGGTTGGGTTTGGGAAAGGATTGTCAGGGATCAGTAGGAAGAGTTTCTGAGCAAACTCTAATTGTGGTTGCAAATTTTCCTGATGAAATTACACATTCACGTCCATCAACAAATTCTCTTTATGACTTCCAGGTTGCAATAAAAATCATTGACAAAACTCAGTTGAACCCAACCAGCCTACAAAAGGTGAGTTTTTCCTCTGTATATTAAAAAAACGTATATATATGCTTTTCTTTGGCCCTCTGGATGTAATTTAACAAAATGCTGAAATGTTGTTAGAGATTTTGAGAGTTTCAGGTTTATCCTCAGCTCAGGGCAGGAATGAGAGAGCAGGGGGCTCATGGGATGTGATGCTGTTTGGCAGGTGCTAGGATCTGGATGTGAGCGAGAGGAGACCTCTGCTCTGGGAATCGTCTCTCATCTCTCAGGGCTAATCGCTGCCCTGAGAGGGGAGTNGAGACCTCTGCTCTGGGAATCGTCTCTCATCTCTCAGGGCTAATCGCTGCCCTGAGAGGGGAGTGATTCATCTCAGAAATTGCGTTCAGCCAACCCATTCTTTTAATGTGTTTGTATTCTCATTTTGTCTTACATGGATCGCAAATAAATAGTATAATTTCCAAAACAAGTACGGTCAAGGGAGATGTGAGATGTGGAAGAACTTATTTTTGGAGTCATGAAGGGTGTCTTTGGAAATGCTTTAGTTATGTGTGTCACATGCAGGGTTTTTGATGGGCTGGCTTCTTTTTCCTGCCAGTCAGCATGTTGAGGGTTGAGACTGAATGGTGGACACTCGAGCTTTGTTGTGCATGAAGGGCAGAGGCGGAACTGTGGACACTTCGGTTTCTCCAGCTATCAAGGGCAACCTCAGCATGGTGCAGATGCAGGCTTGGCCCGACTCAAATCCAGGACCTGGACTGGTAGAAAGATATCCAGACACAACATGGCCTGACACGGCCATGTGTCATGGCCGTTTGATCACGCGCAGATCACACGCTCAGATATCTGCATCTCATCATGCAGAGACATCAGCGACATGCTACCATAAAATGCGAGCCTAATGCGCCTGGATTGCCATGGTCAGGTAAACTTAAAGTGCTAAAAGAACTAGCACGCAGATAAACCTCCAAACAACCCATATTTAACCACATACAGCTAAATTGTTCCCCCCCAGCCTTGGTATACTCCACTGCCTGTGGGCAAGAAGTGAACAGACCAGAAGGATCAAATCCTAATATCTGTGGCGTGTGTGAGATTTAGTTTTACTGGATGAAGTGTGTTTGTGTCCTGTTGCACGGAGAAGATTTGAGCATCTTTTCCTCAACCTCTGTATTTACAGTGTGATAATAGCAGTGACCTTGGATTGTTATCTATCGTAAAGGATTTGATAAATGTATCTAATTTCTTTTTCTTTCCATCATTACCAGTCAGCGCTTTTTTTGCTTTCTGGTGTCCTGTTGTCCTCATACTTTGACTTATCATATTTTTAGTGACTATGTCATGACAGAAAATAGATTTGTTTGTTTTTTTTTTTACCTTACCTGTACTCTAACTATATTAGATGCTTTGCAAGAAATTAACTGTTTCCCATCTTCCTCTGCTCTGAAGACAATGGTGCAACATTTAGGACAGGACTGATGAGAGAGGCAAAGGATTGGCCACTGATTGGAGGAAACGCTCCACAATTGGCCGATGATGATAGCAGGCTTCTGTACATACCTGTGGGCTACAGAAAATCCTTAGTACTAAAGACATGAAAGAGCCCATATTAGCATAATCTGGCCTGTTATGTATGTTGAAGGGGAGAAGGAAAGAGAGATGGGTGGGGAGTAAAGAAACTGAGGGAAGAGAAATCACAAATGAGAAAATCAAATCCTTTTATTGTGAAGAAGGTTTTTTTATAAGAGGAAATTGCAGGAGGGCGTTACTGATTGTATTTCTGCACCTGGAAAGTAGATATTGTTGTTAGTTTTTGGTTTAGTGATTGATTTGATTTAATTACATCTTGTTCTGATGCAACACATTCAAGCCCAAACCTATAGTTTAATACCATTTATGTATTTTTTGCTTGTGTTGAATTTCTAAACAGTCAAGAATTGCAATAAGACTTAATTGCTTCAGTGCATGTATCCATTCCTGTAGGTTTGCCATTTAGTTTGCGGTCATTACAATGGCGGGGGTCGAACTTGTAGCCGGGGGATTGTTTATTGTTTTGACTGATCTGATCACTCAGCCTGGCCATGACGAGCAGAGAATTAATGGGAAGCTGGATGAAACGCTTCAGCACTTCACATCCCAAGATTCCCTCCAGCACAGCTGGCAAAGCTGGGAAAGAGCCTGGTCTTAATACCTGGGTTGCTATGGCAACAGTGACGTTGGGGCACTGCTGGAGGAAAAGACAGAGGAATTGAATGAAGGAGGAGGGAATGGAGGGAGACAGAGTAGGAAAAGATGAGGATTGAGAAAAGAGGATAGAAAAGCTTATCGCGCCATCATTTTTTTTTTTTCCAGTTGGAGTTGACAGCATAGAAGAGAGTTGTTTGTTTTTCAATGATGGCCTTTTAATTGAGGGTCTGTGCTGTAATATACATGAAACCCAGGTAGCAGGATCAAATTTAATCCCCTGCTCTGCTGTGACAACGTGTACAAATATATTCTCTGGAGTAGACCATGATTAGAAGTTGTTCCTTTTTCTGACTGAAGATTGGTCACATTTGTGTGTGTGTGCCATTTATTGGTTTATTTTATGGGAGTGGGTTTTGTTGGTTGTTGACACCCTTGCAGATTTTTATTAGCCTGAATATCAGGTGGTATTTTTGAAAAGTATAAATCTGTCCCTGATTTCTTGCATCTTATGAGAAGTCAGTGTGGTTCCCAATACGTTATCCTGATACAGATAAATATTCATACAAGGTGTAAATTCTTGCAGAAAGCATTGCCATCAGAACGCAATGTGATCTGAGAGACCACATGTGGCTGTTTGGCTCATATTATGGTCAGATGATCAGATTTCTGTCACTACTAGCCAGGTGTAGATGTAATGCGTACAGCTGGGACACATTCATGAGATAAAATCCACTCCTAAGTCTTGTCGTTTTGTCATCTTGTCTCGCTGCTCACTCTCTTTGATATCTTGTTAACTTTATGTAAATGGCTGCCTGTTACTGAAATATGGACAACAGTTCATGCAAAAAATGTTAGTTATTTAAAAAACTGATGAAGCTTGTTCACTGAGCAAAGGGGAAGGATGAGCTTTAATGGCATAATGACTAGTCTAGTATGAGATTCAATCACAATGTAGGCAACATCCAGATAACAAGAACATAGAATTATTAGGAACTATTGAAACAATTGTCTATAATTTCTTCATCAATTGAAATTAGGACATTCTCAGGAATCAATAAGCTTCAGTATCTCTGCCAAGGAAGATGTCCTAAAATCAAGATGATTTTTATTAAAAATTTGGTGGACAGAATAAACAATAAGGTTTTGGTGGTGATCCAGATTTGGGATTTACACCATTAGAGCAATTTTGACTTAAATGATGAGGGTAGAAATCAGGAATTTGGGTCTTCCTGTAATACGATGAATTGCCAGGAAATCATCCTGAGCTGTGTCACAATCACTGTATGCTCTTTGTTGAGTTAATTTTATTGAACTGTATGAACTGTATATTTGTATGATTTTAAGTTGACATGGCAGGAAAAGTTACTTCTTTGTTGTGTTCTGAATGGGCAATTATAATGTATATTCAAAAGGGAGAATTTGTTTTCCACAGATATTCATGGTCCTGAATATTGATTATATGAAACATAAAAGCTGGCACCTGTAGAATCAAGAACAGCATAATGTTTGGTCACTCAGCAGAAGTAGCTGTATATTCTATGAGGTTGAGATTAAGTGTATGAAGCTCACATGGAGTAGCTTGATGTCCGTATGGGGTCATGAGAGATTTGATATATCTTTAGTACAGAAAAAACCTTTAAAATGCATCATTAATTTTGGTATAAATTTATTCTGAGCTTTGTCCATGTTTTTGAAAACACAATATTAAGGTATGCCATACTCAAATTTACATTACATCTTGACAGCTCTGTGGGATTATGAGAATTTTTGGACAGGGTCACAGACCAGAGAAGGTTGAGAAACCCTTCTTTACTCAGTCTTTACCCTAAAACATGTGTATTACTCACACAGTTTATTAACAACATTCTTAATAAAGCATTGTTTTCTAAAAGGTTTATATGTCATAAATTTCTAGATCAGTAGCACTGATAAAAGCACCTTCTGGTTTGCAACCTACTAACATTGACAGCTGCCAACTGGATGGATGATTGCTGGGGAAGAATCATTTATTAATGACATTTAAAATGGCAGACACAACCCTTTATGAAGAATATATGGAAGCAACAATTTTATTCGACAACCTGGCAACACAAAAGTTGTTCTAATTAATAGTTCAATTCTCCAATGTAAATCATTAAATAAATTATTTATCAGCATTAATAAAGCCATTAGTTACAACCCTTTATAAAATAATCTTTATTAGAAAGTGGCACTTACTCCCCTTGTCCTCTTGAGAGTACAGATTTACTGCACTGTGAACAGGAAGTACTGGAGAGATCTGTTCCTTTGCTTTGCTTCAAAGGCAATGATACAGCAGCCAAGCATTTAATTATGTCAAAAATTATCAAGACATTAATATGCAGTTTCTTCTTCCAGCTCTTTCGGGAGGTACGAATAATGAAAGGATTGAATCACCCAAACATAGGTAAGGCATCTCTTTTATATATTTTGTGTCTGTCAGTGTGTGTGTGTGAGTTCGTGTATGTTTTGCTGCCGTGTGTGTGACCAGACAGACGGATGAGGCTTTGAATGGGCTTTCGAGCAGCCATTACCTCTACAGTAGCGAGCGACTTCTCAGGCTGCATTACAGAGGTCCTGAGGTTGGATTTTCTAAAGCTGAAAGATCATGTGGATCAAACCTCTGCAGCATTAGCGACGAGGTCTCTCTGCATTAAGACAGACATCTGTGTTATTATTTGTAACGTGAGCAGGATTTGTTAATATGTAAGTGATTTTAATCTGATTCTGTTATGGCCTACAGTGCAGCTGTTCGAGGTGATTGAGACGGATAAGACCCTTTACCTAATCATGGAGTATGCCAGTGGAGGTGGGTGTCCGGGAATTACAATGAGCAGAAATGATGCAAAAGGTTACAGCTTGGGTGGAACCACACCTTATAAATCCAACTCCCTGAGGCATTTCTCATGAATAATCAGTATTTGGATTATGACATGGGTTTTTGTGTCATCGGATGTACAGCGGAAATACAGAAATAATTGTTTTATGGGCATGATGATTTTTATTTTTAGGTAGTATTACTTATTCTATCTAGACAATTCTCTAAGCAGACAAAAATGGAATTATTGAACCCCATTTAATTATTTTTTTTTTTTTTTACNTTTTTTTTTTTTTTTTACCTTTTTTTTCTTTTTTAAACAAAAATGTAAGGCTTACTACTAACTTAAATGACTTGTAAAGATGGGATAGGCTTTTTATAATGCTAACATACATATTGTTTGAATCTTCACCAACACTTTGATATTCAAACACATGAAATATTGGGATCATCTACCATCTAAGATGCAGTATAGATTAGTTCTCCTGATATGTAAGGCAATAATCCTAAATTAAAGGTGGCATTGTTCTCTCAGCTAATAGTTGCTGTACAGTTCTGCATTCAAAGTTAATAGAGTGTGGAACCACAGCATAAATAACTGAGAAGCCTCAGTGCAGTAATGGCTGCTAGTGTTTAAACTGCCTTTAAGCACAATTTCAGGAATAATGCCGATACAGGGTCTAATGTTACTATCCTTCTGTTTTGTTACTATTAATCTCTTTTATTGTTCTGTATGCATCAGTTTCTTGTCACTCATCCTGTTTCTTTCAGTTTCACTGTGGTTGTTTATTGGCCAAAGTAATTTAACTCAGGTATAAGGACAGTTAGGGAGTTGTTTGTTTGGTACCAGAATATGTTTGAAGACTGATCACCGAATGTACATTTCCAAGGCACTAGTATCAAAAATAATATTTCACGAGAGGAATTTACAGGTCATTTTTCCTCAGTAGAATATTGGAATATTTTGGAATATTTTAGGATTAAATACAGTAACTGGCATGCAATGTTCTGAATTTGTCTTATTTAAAATGTAGCAGTTGTTTAAAATAACAACATATTATGCTTTGTTATTTTTCAAAAATTTTATTGCGTAATATAGTAGGGAGTATGTGTTGAACTTGTCAAAGTTGCAAAACTTGAGCTTCATGCCTATAGAAACTCATCCAATAAGATCCCAGAGGATCTGAATGGTCCTCAACGCTTCGTTTTTGATTAGTCCTTTACTTCCAAAACATGCTTCCATCAATGTGTAACACATTTGAATTTACCTGTATAAACACCTGGTTAGAAACCTATGAAGCACAAGGCTTAGCGAGTGGGGGCCCTTTTCCACTGCCACAGGACCAAACCTTTTGCTTTGTCTTTAGTACTAAAAACAAGAATTTTTGCATTTTCCATTGGCTACATTTCCTGTTACAGTTACGGTTCTAGTTTCATTTTCTGGTCCGTCTTCATAATGTGAGACTTACAGGATCAAGCATGACCTTGAGAGCATGACTACTACACTTTTTAGCACTGATTGGTTACAAAGCATTAAAGGACCATACCGACCATTTTGCATATTTGAGCCTAATATAGTCTAATATATTCAATTTTCATACATATTACGTTACTGACAATCATTTCCCAAATGATAAAACTGTATTTCAGCTTTACTGATATTTTGCAAAATCTCTTAATCTTTCAAAATGAAATATTCAAGCGATACACCCAAAAAAACTGATGTTTCGCCTGCTAATAGTTATGCAGCCTCATGAAATTTACCTGATTGTTCTACTTCTGCTGCCCTCGTCCACAGGTGAAGTGTTTGACTACCTCGTATCTCATGGGAGAATGAAGGAGATTGAAGCCAGAGCCAAATTTAGACAGGTATGAAAGCGACTTGGCGCCATCATGGCACCCATCCTCATACTTTAACTGGGAGTACAGTGCTTGATGTTTGTCTGTCTCTCTCCTCATCCTCACAGATTGTTTCTGCTGTCCACTACTGCCACACGAAGAACATCGTCCACAGAGATTTGAAGGTGAGAAAGCTCAGGGGTGTTTGTTTTGCTTTGATGGAAGAGGATTAAGGCCAGTCTGAGACCAGGAAGTGTCTTTCGCTGGCAGAGTGCGCTGGACTGAAAGTTCTAATCTGTGATTTATTTTAGTCTGTTTGTGAAAAGGGCCTTGTAGCATCTTAATCACACAGTAAAGCACTGATGAGTGGAGAGGCTCTTTTTTAAGACATTTTTCAAGCTGGGAAGGGTGGGAGGCAGGCAGAGCTTCTGTTCTAACACGCTATTACATGCCTGAACACACAATGTGACATATATACAGCATGACTCATGTCCAGTATCTATGTTGTTGGACTTCATGCAAGCGCCACCTCCCCCCTCCCCATCTGTCTCACATTTTCTCTTGCTTTTCTCTTCATCACAACTCCCATTCTTTTGTCCTCCCACTTCATCTCATTCCTTCCATCTTTCGCCTCCTCCATCCAACATCCCTCTTTCTCCACTCTCCCTCCTTCCATCTCTCAATATGTTGATCTATGCATATGTCCTTCTTCTACCTGCAATCCCTACTTTCTCCTCTTCGTCCCTGTATGCATGACTCAGGCGGAGAACCTTCTGCTGGACGCCGATGCCAACATCAAGATCGCCGACTTCGGCTTCAGCAACGAGTTCACGCTGGGCAACAAGCTGGACACGTTCTGTGGCTCACCGCCATATGCCGCCCCAGAGCTTTTCCAGGGCAAGAAGTATGATGGACCCGAGGTGGATGTCTGGAGTCTCGGAGTCATCCTCTACACGCTGGTTAGCGGCTCGCTGCCCTTTGATGGGCAGAACCTAAAGGTAAGTGGACAGGAGGGACATGACTCAAGTGGTCAAGTAAAAAGCTTGAAGTTTTGCAAGGGAAAACAAAACTGCAGGAGAATTGTTGCTATGGAAAATATTAGTGAGATGGTTTCACGTATGAGTGAACAAAAATACATATATACACACAGTATGTAGTCTAGTAGTGTATTTAGTCAGTTGTTCAGGTATTTATTTCTTATTGTGCGACCAGCACAATGTTGAGTGTGATGGAAAAATTTTGCAGACACCTAAAAAATAAAATAAAGTGTTTCTGAAGTGAATATAAAGCATTGTGCCAATTTAGCTTCTTTGGTGAGGTTTTGGCACACTTTCAGTACAAGACAAACCCTGGCTCCTTCTTGTTTTGGCGAAGAAATCGAAATTTTTATGTCATGGTAGTTGGTATGATGACCAGGCAATAGCTAAAGACTGGCATTTATTTGCTTTGGAAATATTATTTCTTCTAAAAACCAAGTGCTTTCTTATCATGAATGCAGTTATCATAGCTCCTGCCCTAAAGTATCATGATCAGCGCCTGACAAATTAATTCCTAAAAAATCAAGGATGTAGCGGCCTCCTCAGTGCACGCCATGTAGACATTGTGAAATATGCTACAATCCTCTACTCATATCTTTTATCTCTTCCAGACTTACCTCTCTTCATCCATTTACAATGATTTTCCATAGATTTTTTTTCCCCATATTGATGTTTATGAGCTAAATCAGGCATTGACTTTATCAAGAGGTGGTGTTTCCTAGATCTTGATTGGCTAAACACACCTGATCAGGTGTGGGTAGAGCAGGGAGAGGTGAATTGGGAACCGCTGATCTTGATAAGAGATCTTTGAAGCCTTTTGTGCAGAAAGGTTTTTGTCAACTTATTTATTTTCTTGTATTTAAACTGAATAAGTCTTTAAAAACCTTACTTCATCTTGGACCTATAATAGATGCATACAGTACCTAATATTCACCTTTTGATCTCTATTCCAAATGTCACTACCAGTTATAAATAACAGTGTGAAAGTGTAATTAAATAAAGTATTCTGTAATGATATGGCACCCTGTAGTAGAAGCTGCTGCTAAATTTATTTAATATTTTTGTCCAAAATCCAGCAGATGGCAATGAATGGCCTCCTAGAGCTCTGCCAGAGGGTGGAGACAAATGTGTGTTTAACCCCTCTCATATCTGACTGCACCCATCGTCGTGCCTGCAGTGAGGCACCTGGGGATTTTGTTTTTATGCAACAAACAGTATTACAAAAGACTGGTGTTATCTAAGAGTTTCAGACTGATGGGAAATACTTGTGTATTCAATGCAAATGAACAAACCCCCAAGAAAGTAATAATTATGAGTGGGCAATGTTAAATTTCCTCTGATGAACAGTGAATGTGTCATTGCCTAAATGCGTGAAACCCTTGTGTATGTTTTTTATGTTATTTTGACCAGTCGCTTTTTAAATATATCATTGAAACATATGAACAATTATTGACATTACACTTCTATGTAGCATATTCTATACTGTATTGTTACTGGTTGCATTGCTGGTTCTTGCCATATTAAACTAGAAATGTGCTATGTTTGGCCAACAGGAGCTGAGGGAGCGTGTGCTTAGGGGGAAATACCGCGTGCCCTTCTATATGTCCACAGACTGTGAGGGAATCCTACGCCGATTCCTGGTGCTCAACCCCGCCAAACGCTGCACCCTAGAGGTGACGAGTGGAAAACACACAGTGCATAACGTACACAGTCTACTTACGCATTTGAAATTACAGCTGAAGTCTTTCTTTTTCTTAATTTCTACAGCAAGTCATGAAGGACAAGTGGATAAACACAGGGTATGAAGGGGACGAGCTGAAGCCCCATATAGAGCCTGTTGAAGACTATAGTGATCCAGCTCGCATTGGTGAGTCAGCCAGGTTTATATTAAGCAACGTACATCTTGGCTGCTAGCCTGAAGCCATTCTGGTCAGTGTGTATTAAGGCATTTTTGCATAACAAAATTGGAAGATGTATGTCACAGTGGCTTTTCTTTCATTCATACGTGACTGTTTGTGTCTCTCAGAGGTGATGGTTGGGATGCGCTTCACATCAGAGGAAATCAAGGACTCACTGCTCAATAAGAAATACAATGAGGTCACCGCCACCTACCTGCTGCTGGGCCGCAAAAATGATGTGAGCTATGCAAGTTGGCAAAGTATATATATTAACATGACTGTAATTAGAACATCATCTGAGTAACAGTTTATGAATCACCAGCTTTACATGCAGCCAATGACAGGGAGAGCAAAAGTCAGGTCAAGGATGATCTGATTTTGGGATCTTGGGCAAACACAGGTTAAAGGCTGTTTCCTGATCATTTTCCTAATTGGAAATCATAATGGTAGTGAATCAGTCTGTGATCTAAAGGCGAACAAATGGTTTGGAGCCTGCTGTCACCATCGATTTGATTGACAAATTGATTGTTATTAATGTTTTCTGGTGGTGTTAAAATTTAGTTTACATCACTGCAAATAAGCTTTTTGTGAATAAGTTTGTGAATTATTATTGGTTGCTAAAAGTTAGAATAAAAATAAAAATTTTGTGTTTATTTTATCAAATATCGCATAGTAATTGAGGGCTCTCTTAACTGGGGACCCTCAGGCTGTCATCTATTTTGCTTAATTCTAAAGTCTGCCTGTTTGCAATGTTCTGATGAACGCAGGCCTCATGTAACAATGAGGTGCACTGAAAAGAAATAGAATGAATGTTTTAAGATTGAAATTACTTGTTGACAGCAGTTTAACTGAATAGCAGAGAAGATGATAAGAGCTGCTTGTTGAAGAGATTTTAGCTTATGACTGAAGTTGGGTAATTCGCAGTTCGGAACATATGAAAGTCAAATGTTTCAGTAAAAGCCAAAACACTTTCATGTATTGCTGCAGTTGTGTAGTTACAGTATACAAAGTTGAAAAATTTGCACCTTAGCACCACTAGAATGTGCGTCAAAAAGAAAATATAAGGACATCAACTCGTGTTTTGTCACACTGGCTAACATATTTCTGTCTAACATCGCTGTGGGTGTTGCAGGATGGCAGTGAGCGCACAGCTAGTAGCTTGTCCCTGGCGAGGGTAAGACCCAGCCCCATCACCAATGGGACCAACAAGCACTCCTCAGCCACTGGCTCCTCTTCTTCCTCCTCTTCCTCCTCACACAGCAAGACCCAGCGCAGTGCCTCTACTTACCATAGGCAGCGACGACACAGCGATTTCTGTGAGTCTCTGTTGTTTCTTAATTCTCCACATAGCCATTTACATCTGTGGAGGTGCCCATATACTGGATCATATACCAGGATAGACTCCTGATAGTAAATTTTTTACAAATAATTGACCAAAAACATACAAAAGGAAAACTTTGTGAGGCATTTATGGTTTGCACAAAAAGAAACTAGATGATGAATCACTCGTCAGAAGCCTTTGCAGCATTTTGCTACCAAAGACAGTATGCATTTTCTAAATATCCAGCCCTGGTCAAAATATTCCCATTGCCTTATCAGGATTCTCATCCTGGGATAAAGCTAATCTAGCTGTTTGTAATGGGTGTGGTAGTTAGATGTGTCATCTCATCAATATGCATCTAAATGTCACCAGTTTTAACATCGACTTAAACATAAGGGGCTGAAATATTGATAATTTCTGGGTGCATAACCCCCTCCGTGTTCATGGTATTCCTTACATATGTCTTTGTGTGGCCAAGGCGGGCCCTCCATGCCGGTTATGCACCCCAAAAGGAGTCCGACCAGTACAGGCGACCGGGAGCTGCGAGAGGGACGAATGCCTTCACGTAAGGCCAGCTGCAGCGTGATGGGAAGCCACAGCCTCCCTCCCTCCAGCCCAATGGTCAGCAGTGCCAACAACCCCAACAAATCTGAGATCCCTGACCGCCGCAAAGAAATGACTGCCACCACGGTAAAACAAGAGTTTATAATGAAAGAGGGAAAGAATGATAGTTATCAAATGTTGTGCTATAGGCTTCAGACTAAAGGGTCGCTAATTTTCTGGTTTTTGCCATTTAGAACCTTAGGCTTCTTACACACGCTCAGCAGTAAGTTTGCTCTGCGGTAAGCAGTTCCTATATTGTGCAACTCACTGGCTACCCACCTGACGCTCTGCACCTTATTCATCACAAGGAGCAAAGTGCTGATGCCAAACCAGGACCAATACTCATCATCAAGAAGCCGCCGTTAGCTTTAGCTAACAACATTTCAAATATAAGCATAAACTGTGTGCCAGTTTATAAACCCTGGCAGCCCTATCTGACTGCTGACATTCCACCATGCCAACACCTTTTGGCCCTGACCATGGTGTGACTTTAAAATTTGTATTTTATAATTTGGGAAAGTGGTCTGAACTATGAGCATCTCCTCCATTGTTTTGTGGCTTTAAGTGCATTGAGAAAGTGGATAATCGCTCTGGCCCTACCTTAAGCGGCTGCACTAGTGCAGCCGCAAAGCTGAGAGGTACCGCTCAATTACATAGAAAAAGAATTAATTTTTTTCTATTTATCTTTGATCATGTGCAACCGGCATTAGGCTGTAGAGAAATGACTGAGCTTATGGGTCACGATCAGCTTATAAATTTTTTGATGTTAAATTATATTTATGGATTTCCTTTCATGTGATCACATTATTCTTTGGTTATTAGGTTTTTAATCCTCCAGTCATCCTGTAACCCTGTTTTATATGATTTACAGCATTGGTAGAAGTATAGCAGTTAGTTACTGCACATTAATAGTTACATTAATAGCATCACTGTTGTCATCAGTATTTAAAGATGAAGCTGTTATAGAGTTTGTACTGAATGGCACACTGATATTTTTACTTCACCTCAAGTACCATTAATTAGCTTTAAAATATCTAACAATTTTGATTCTACAGTCACAAGAGAAGAGTTGATTGAGATAATAATGAATGACTTCTTATTATTTTCCCTCATATGACATTTAAAGGATTCGTCACACTCTAACAACACGGTGGATCTCTGTGCTGCAGCTTCACTGAATGTCAAAATGACAGACCTTTAGCTGACCTCTGCGTTGACCTCTTGTATTTTTTTCCCGTACTGTAGAATAACATCCCTGGAAGCGCCATGACACGCCGGAATACATATGTGTGCACAGACCGCTCAGGTACTGACAGACACTCTCTTCTGCAGAACGGCAAAGACAACAGGTACCACTTTGGAGGTTTTAACATTCATATTTTTGCGCAAATCTCTCAGATACTTCATCCATCCATTAGTTCACATGTTGTCCAGTGTATCTATGAAGGTTCTCAGTCAACTGGATATCAAGCAGTAGTAATTCAAGGCAACTAGACTTTGTGTTTATTCTTGAAGTAGTTACCAGTAGTTTCTTTTTCTCAATCAGTGGTGGGCAGTAAACCCACATTTATCCTCTGAGAGTTGTCCACACTTGGAGCAGGGGATCATGGGTCACACAGCAGTCATGCAAGAGTTATTGGAGTCAGGCAACAATCAGCAAGTCCATTTGCCTTGAAATACTACTGCTAGATACAGTACGTTGTCCAAATGGGAAGCAGAGACCTTGTTGATCTTGTCCAGCCTCTATTTCTTCAGTCCAAATAGGCCTGCTACTGACAGAGGGCCATTGGCTCACAGCCTTGAGTGCTGGTGATTAGTGTAGCTTGAACAACAAATATTGACCCAGTGAGCAGCAGCACTGCTAGCAAGGATGATGAAGTCTTAGATGCTTGGAGCCAATAGTGGAAATGAACCAAAATAGTGACTGCAGTGACTAGGTTGCTGTATGTCAGATGTTATTGCTGATGCTAGTACCTGGGGAATATGTATATGTGTCTGTATGAAAGCGGGGGTNGGGGGGGGACAGAGAGAAAGTCAAAGGGAAGCTTGAAACTTTATGATAAAGTAAAAGAAAAATATAGCCGTAATAATTCTGCTGTTTGGGGTGTGTCATGGTATGGGGGGTTTGGATGTCAGAGAAATACAGCATATTATAGGAGCAGTTGAAAATAGTCTGAAATTGACTCTAAACAGAAAAATATCATTTTTTCTGCTAGTACTGGGTGTGTTGGAAATGTTTCTGCTGCAGATAACGCGACACTACAGGCTGTTTTAGAAAGAATATGTGTTAGGAATGTGGTCAAAGAACTAACGGAGCTGAAACAGGCATGAACACAACAGTCTTACAAAGACGACTGCAGAGCCAGAAAAAAAAAAATCTCTTTCTTTTTCTTTCCGCGTCACTCCAGCTCCCTGAGCCACCGCATGGCTCCGGCGTCTCCCTCCACACTCAGTATTGCTGGGGCTGGAGCCGCCTCCTCCTCCTCCTCTGCGGACCGATGCCGCTTGACCCGGGGCTCCACAATCCGCAGCACCTTTCACGGGGGACAGCTAAGAGACCGCGGGCCCCCAGTTTACTCCGCTCCACCCACATCCCCCACGCTGTCCCACCATGAAGCCAGCCCGCTGCCCCACGCCCGCACCAGAGCAACCTCCAACCTCTTCACCAAGCTGACCTCGAAACTCACTCGCAGGTAAATATGAGCTAGTAAACACTTTCATTTAGAGGCATTTCGTCTCAAATCCTTACATTATAGAACACCAGTTGATTGGTTGCTACACTCTCTTCTAACTTTCTGCTTAGTTCTTGTTTTGTTGCTACATGCTCTTACCTTGTCATAGGAATATGGGCACTAATGATGCACTTACAATCTACAGTCTATAATGAGAGTACAAGATAATAATATTATTCTGCACTTTGGCTGGAGCACAACCTGTGTATGGGTCCATGCTTATCGTGGCATTTTATTCACCCAGGCAAACTCCTCTGTGACCCAGGATTATCCTCTGCTCCTCTCTTCCCTCTCAGTCGTCATAAACTCACGTCTAATCTGTTCAAACCTCAGCTTTATCCTTGCCAATCAGCTCCTCCTCCTCCACCACTTGCTCTCCTGTTATTGAATGTTATTCTTTCTTACCCCCCCCACCCTGTCCTCTCACCCATATTCCCTCTTTTCTCCATCTTGATCTCGTTCTGCTTCCCTGTCATGGCATCAGGGTCAACCTTGACCCATCCAAGCGCCAGGGCTCAAACAAATCAGTCTCGGGTTGTACTCTTCCACAAGGATCAAAAACAGTTAGTAAGTTCCCATGTCTCTCGCTTCCTTCTTGTCTGCCAGTGCCGCCCCTCTGTTTGCCTGGTCAGCAAATGCTCGAGTCCATGTATGCCTGCATGTGCTCATATCTTAATCTATGAATTCTTGTTTGTCTGCATGACTTTACTATAATCTTTGTTTGGTCAAGATCTCATATTTGTTTTCAAGCATGTTTGCAAACCGGAAAAGATTTTATATTTTATGTATATTTGTGGTTTATCTTTTTTTTTTTTTTNTTTTTTTTTTTTTGTTTCAAGAACAGTGTTGATGTTCACTGAGTCTCTCCTTTATCATCCTATGCATAAATGTACCTTTAGAAATGTGTTTTATCTATTTATTTATATTTTTTTCTTTGTTGATCAAGTTCTATTCTATTAATCCTCTGAAGTTGAAGATATTGCCAGCAATGGTTTTCTGTATTTGCATAAAGTAAAACAAAAGTGGAGGAAAACTAAGGAAAGCAGGGATTTTATTCTTCAGACCAAAAGGAGGCAAAGCATTTATCTCTTAGTTTTGGGGTGGGGCAAAAAGAAAAAAGAAATATAAAATTTAGCAAAATCAAAACAAGTAACAAAAAGTAAAATCAAAATTTGAGTAAACAATATGATTTTTAAAAATAAAAACTTGTAATGTTAAGTTGATTGATTAATGGCTAATTTTGTATTATTTGACATGACTGACTTGAAACTTCAGAGGGTTAATCTGTGTTTTGGAACGCTGAATGGGAATGTGTAGAAAAATGTACAGCATGAATGAAGCATTTCAGAGTCAAAGGATTGAACTGGTGTCTGCATGCTTTAAAATTTGTGAATGAGAAAACGGCTAAGTGCCTTTGTGTAAGGTGAGAACCCTCAGGCAGGACACGCTGTCCTGCACGTCATGCTTACTGGTCTAGTTGATGCTTGCTTGGTCTCACTGTACAATATCCACTTCTGAACGCCGTCTCAACTCAGCATTGTTTTGGTTAAATCATTTTTGGATTATCTCTTACTCTGCCCATCTTTCCTACAGGGTCCCAAATGAACCTGAGGGAATCAGGAGATTTGCGGTCACAAGGTCTGTATACTGGGGCTGGTGGCATTGACAGAAGTTAAGAAGTAGATAATGATTTGAAGCTTGATTAATTTCTGGGACCAGCAGTAGCACGGCTGTGGTGCAATGCCTGAATATTTTTCTCCCTAGT
Organism: Lucifuga dentata; assembly: GCA_014773175.1. Lineage (NCBI taxonomy): Eukaryota > Metazoa > Chordata > Actinopteri > Ophidiiformes > Bythitidae > Lucifuga > Lucifuga dentata. The sequence goes on from VXCM01000118.1 coordinate 227,662, forward strand.
TGCCATCTACCTGGGCATCAAAAAGCGTCCGAGCCCCGGGCCGTCGGACGTGGCTGGGATCTGAGAGGCGGTGGGCGGCGGGACCCTGCGGAGGTGGTACTGGCTCTGTGGGAGGCAGTGCTCGGATGTGGTTGCCAGGTCCACCATGCCGGCCCCTTTCTGCTCTCTTGTACCCATGGTATGGCGGGGGGCCGCGTGGCTTTCGAGGCTGAGGTGTGCCATCTTTCCACAGGCACCTCCGAGACTTCTAACGGGGTGCGTTACACGCGACTCTGGGGGGCACCGCTAGCTTTTCGGGACATTGCCACCCAAATATCAAAGGACCTTGAACTTTGAATTGAGGGTGTGCTTGTGTATGAGTGTGTGTGTGTGTGTGTGTGTTTGTGTTGGTGAGTGTTTGTATGTGTGCAAATAAGGGGGTGGAAATAATTCAGTGAAAAAAAAACACAGAGAAGGGGTGAGGGGCTGGACCCAAGAGAAAAGACTTCTCCTTCTCCTTCTGTCTCTTTCAAAGCTACATAACCACCCCCCTTGCATACACACACATACACACACACAGACACACACCTGACCCGTAAAGTCACACAGACTGAGGCATCCCCCTCCACCCAGCCACCCACCCAGCTCAGCCAAATTCTTTACTGAGCAACTATACCCACTGGACCTGGATCAGAGGGGATCTAGTTAAATCTTTTTTATTGCTACTCTAGCCATAATGACTCTTTATTTTCTTATTTATTGCTCTCATCATTGTTTTTAACCTGTCACTCTCACCACTACAGAAAAAACATCTCGTGTCTTGGACGTCATTGACCAGCCAATCTTTTTTTTTAATGTTTTTTTTTTTTTTTTTTTTTTTAAATGTGTCACCTTAACGTATATCATTCATTTTCCCTGGTTTGATAAATACCAGAAGTGATTATCTGCTGACTTTTCATCACTTGGGGACAATAACGCACAAACATGGGGATGGTTCCAACTCAGTGATCAGACAAGCAGCCGCAGAGGGTTGCATTGCTTTGATTTGTGTATATACAGCCTTGCTGACTGCACTGGATTATAGTCAATGGGAGCAGTGTTGACAGGGCTTTGAAACAGCCAATCAGAGGCTGACTCTTACACCGATAAGCCAGTTACATGCTTCTAGAGTTATTTTCTTTCCCTCACATTTAATGAGCTGAGTTTCTCTGCAAAGGACAAGCAGAAATTAGTGGAGATAATGTTTATTTAGAAATGTGACATGGCAATCTTTCATGCTTTTAAGAAGAAAAGGAGCATTTTGGTGCAGTTTCCATTTTCCACTTTAGAGTAAAGCTGCACTAATATCAAAATGAATCAATACAGCTGATCTGGTTAAATATCAGGTTATAGAACTTTAATACCTTTATTGTCATTTTATTCACTTCATTAATTCAGTCTTTGTGTTGTTTCCACAGCAAAATGAAATGGACTTTGAAAGGGCTGCACACAGTATACGATAAGCTTTGGGAGAAACTCCCATGGCTCTCTGATTGGCTGGTTTCACTGTCTGTCAGCGCTGGTCATCGTCAGTAAAACTTGTTCAAAGCATTTGTATTTCCTTTCAGTGCAACCTCCCACCCTGGTTCACCCTTTAACCCCCTTCAAGCATTGTATTGAAGACATGATGCCAGTGATGCATACTTTCCTCTTTGACAAAATCATTCTGACAATGTCCTTTGCTGCCAAAATCTTGCAAGATGTTAAATGCAAGGATGTACGATGTGCAACCGTGAAAGTGGTTCATCATACAAAGCTTGCCCTTGAATTCTGTATGGATATGCCAAAATATGGAGATATATCTGGTTATTTTCAATGCAATGCGATTCTTTGGTTCTATTCTGTGCCATGTGATCTCACCTCAGTCATCATCTCAGTGTGTCGAAGGAAAATACCAAAAGTGGATCAGCCAAGCAGCAAAACGTCTCAGATTTCACACTGATTTTAACACACACACACACAGAAATTACACACATACATAGAGCCATACACACTCTTCTTCCTCCCTCTCTCTCTCTCTCTCTCTCTCTCTCTCTCTCTCTCTCTCTCTCTCTCTCTCCCCTTCAGCGTGTTGTGTCACTGTTGACTGTGGGGATCAGGTGGAGCGTTCTGGAAAGGCGTGATGAAGGCAGTGTGGACAGTGTTTTCTTCTCGTTAGTCCAGTTGCCTTTAAAGTGAACTAACCCCCAGCGCCTTCATACAGTACATAATGTGAAAAAAAAAGAAAAAAAAAGTGAGAAAGTTTTCTATTCTCCCTTCCTGTTTTTAGTGAACAATGTACAGTGATATTTACGTAGGCTACAGAGATCATATTGTTTGGCTGCTGATTTACTGTTAATACTATCTCAGTTGTGGCTTTGCTCATGGTGACCCAATACATCCAGTACCCCCACCTACCCACCCAATTTCCACCCATCATCAACTCCCCAACTTCCTCCATTTACCAGGAAAACCAAATGTAAATGTCCACCTACTCATGTATCACCAACTTTTTGTATGTTCACATTGAGCGTTTGGCTTTCTCGACTTTTTGTTTGAGACCCTGTTTTCTTGTCTGGCAGGGAAACGCCATCATCCGCACTCTCACATTGTATACCCATACATGACATCTCCTTAGTCCTGTTTGGTGTGTGCCAGTTCATGAGTCATAAAGCCCCAACAGAGGAGTTACATCTGACCTGTTCTCCTCCTCAGGGCGGAAAGCAAACACCAATATGGACACCAGGAGTCCGTCCTTGTCCTCTCCCTGGACGTTTCTCATTGTGGTGTATATTAGCATTAGGTAATATAGACCTCAATGCACTTTGCTTTGACTTGAATCAGCTCCTTCCAGTGTGCCTGTATAGGTAATACCCAGAACTAGCCACTGGAGGGCGCCAATGTCTTAAATGTGAAACACTTCAATTTGTGGATATTTGCACAGGTACTTTATTTATTTTTTAGAATAATATCATTAAAAAACTGGATTTATATCAGTCAGTTGATGGCTGCATATAAAATATATGACTATAGTATATATCTTAGAGCTCAAGGTTTATTTATAGCTAGAGCAAGGGAAGTAATTCTAGTTTAAAGCAGTTTCTGTCAGTGACAATGGGGAACAAAACCAACCTGCAATCCTGCATGACTTCAGAATTTGGGTTTTAGGGGAAAAAATGAAACATGATGCACACCTAGGACTGAAAGCTTTGTGGAATGCAGACACAAATCAGTTTTTAGTCATGAATCGATACAAAGAAATGGTGCTGATTGTAGCACGAGGTCCTTCCCACTTTTACAAAAACAACCAGAAAGGCTTGTGAAATACAGTGACTTCACTCCACCTAGTTTGCTGGAGAAAAGGTTCAGCTCATTCAAGATGGATTCTGAGTTCCTGATGGTATTTAAATATTGCAAGAAATGTAACACAACATAACTGAAAACTTTCAGTTTTTCAAACCTACAAAAGATAGGAAGGACACATAAGTGAAGAATAAATTTTACAATTTATAAATGTGTCTACACCACTTCCACTTTAATGTCAGTTTATGCCAATAAGTCCCTGAAATGTTGAAAGTTCTGGGTTGCATTCAAGCCATAGAAATGTTACGTACAGTCTTGATCACAAATAAGAATCAGGTTGGCTCGTCAACATTTCAGTGGAAATTACAGAAATGAAATAGGGGAAAAGCAAAACTGTTTATTGTATAATGACCCATATTGTCTCAAAGTGAAATCTACTGTGAAAAATTATTGAACTGACTTTTGATAAAATTGATCGTTGAGTCCATGCTTGTATACCTACTCAGAGACAGTGTCATTGGTCTGGTTGAGACGGTTGATAGAGTATTATGACCCCAGGCGGCTCAGTATTTAACATATGCTGTTGTGTTAATGCTGATTTTGGAACACTTAATGTTATATGTAAAAGAGACTAAAGAACATGCACAGTTTGACCTGTATGAGTAATTTTACACGACTCTACTGTTTAATTCCTCCCCTCAGAAACAAACTGTAAACTGAGATGAAGCGGTTGTGGTAAATAAGAAGAACATGGAGCTGAAGATTAATAAAAATTCACAGATGTTGGCATTTTCTCCTTCATTTTGGTGTCTTGCTCTCACGGCTTGTAAATTACTTTAGATTACATGACAAGATACGTATACAAAGATTGCACTTAAGATATGAAAGTCTTGATTATAGTCTCGATAGTCTCGATATATAGTCTCAGTCTCAATTTGTTGTGATTGATGCAACACAAAAAACACTAATGGATCGTATAATTGTTTCATGGGGTGCTTTTTATTGAACAGATTCAATTATGCTTACTTTTTATAACAAAAAGTAGGTGATACCACGTCTGCCAGGCAAAGCCCAGCTCAGTGGAGGCTGTTCCCAGGATGTTACTAACCAACACAGGATAACGTGAAAAAAGAACAAAGGACAGAGATAAAAAGCTGGAAGGAGGAACAGAGGTGAGCAGAGTCAAGAGTCTCTAGGTGAGTGGCGGTTTCCTCTGCTCACCTGTCAGTTGGCTCGATTGCACATGAAAGGTCAGTAGAAAAACAAAAGATTGTCCCTCTTTACTTCTGGGCAGGGATCATGCTGTCAATGGCCTCTCCCTTCTCCAGCTTCTTCTCCATCTCAATCATCAGCTTGACACCATCAACCACCAGCTGGACCTGTTCCACCTCAGAGGAGCCCAGACGGTCAGCATTGGAAATGTCGAACACTCCACCGATGGAGGCAGTGTCCACACCACCTATTGGACAAAGAAGAAGGGATTATATACAGATGGATGATAAATTGTAGCATGAGACTGTTCACTGTTCACGAGACTTCCAGACTTGATAAAAGAGTGTACCGAATGTGCATACCTGTGCCACGCTTCTGCAGACGCAGCCTGATAAGGATCTCATCGAATTTGGCGTGTGTGCTCAGCTTGGGCAGCTTGACGTGGACACCACCACGCAGGCCAGTTCCTAGGTTGGAGGGGCAGGTCAGGATGTAGCCCAGATGCTCGTTCCACATGAAGCCATGGTTGTGCTTCTTGAAGATCTCCTCAATCTAGCAGGTGAGAGAGGAGAGTCAGAAGAAAATCCATCAGCAATCCATGTTGCATTCGCTCAACTTGAGTTTCCATCATGACTTGTTTTGAGGTGTCATTCTAATTGTTACCTTCTGCAGGCCGACGCAGAAACGCCTGAAGACCTCCCTCATGTTTCCGCCCTGCTGCATGGAGATGACACGCAGGTGATCCTCCTCGTTCACCCAGACCAGGAAGGTCTTCTCATCGTTGTGCCTGGGAAGAAGCAGATACAAAGGATCAACACAAAGCACAAGGAAAACTTGCTGCATAGGTGATGCTGGAATCCAATGCAGGTGCAGATCCATTCTGATGGTCTTGAAAAGGGTTAAGTGATTTGACAATTGACCTGCTGACAACTAATTGGTCATACTCACCAGATGCCTCTGGCGTCGGGCCAGTCACGGGCCATACCAGCGCAGGTCAGCAGGGGAGAGACAGGCTTGTCAAACAGGAAGTGATCATTGATCAGCTGCTCCTGCTCAGCGTCAGTCATGGACTTCAGGGGGTAGTACTTGCCCTTGAACTCACCCTCCAGGCTGGTCAGCGCTAGTGAGACAGAGGCAGAGTTAATTGTTAGAAAACTGCATGTTGTCTTATGATAATACAGATACCAAGCACTCTCTCATTTCACATCAGTATTTAATCATGAAAGACTTAGCTCACAAACCAACCCTTTGTCTCTTTGTGAACTGTATTATTAACAGTTGTGAACCTTACCCTCAATGGACAGCTTCTCAATAATCCTGCGCTCGCCACGGCTGTTGTGGGGGGGCAGGCTGAATCCCTTGATGCTGCGGCCAGTACGGACACGGCTGGATAGAACATAGTTGGGGTCCAGGTCGTCACCACCCTACAAAAAAATGACAAAGTGTATCAAAGTGAAAAACAGCCCACAAATGTAGTGAGCATCACTGGTTACTTGCTTTTCTCTGAAGGTTTGCAATGAAATCAATGAATCAATGAAATTAGCTGGTATGTTGTCTGATCTGAACTCTGTCAAATATACATTATTGACCAGTTTATTTAGGTTTTCTCTACTTTTTGAGTTGCAGTAAGTCAAGCAGCCATATTGTTTTCTGTCCCTTGTGCAAACCAATGTATCACACCTTCAGGTTCTCGAAGTTCAGGTCGGTCCTGTGCTTGTCAGTGGGCTTGTATCCACCATGACGGTCGGAGATGACAGGGTCAAGGAGATCCTTGAAGACCTCATAGGACTCCTCATCACCAGCAACGCAGCCAACAGTCATGATAAAGGGGTGACCTGATGGGAAAGTATTTGTGGTAAGTTTTATGTCTGATCTAGGAGACCTATGTGTTTGAACGATTATATGAGTTATTACATGCATGTAAATTTTTGGGTTTTAATAGAAATGTTTGAAACAGGTTTGTCTAATTCGAAGTGTCAACTTGTTGCTCACCAGGATTGTCAACACCACTCTGGATGACGTCATCCAGAGTGTAGCCAGTGGGGGTCTGCTTGTCCCTCAGCTTGGCATAGATCTCCTTGGTCAGGGCCTTAGCCATGTGGTTGTTGTGCTTGGACAGGTCGGGATACTCCTCCTCAGCTTTGTAGTTGAGTTTGAAGTTGTTGTGGGTGTTTCCGAAAGGCATGATTGCTTTTCTAACACTATAAAGACAGAAAACACAGAATCCTAAAACTTAAAATGAATGGATGATCCAAACCTATTCATCCCAATCAGAGGCTATATGTAAAAGTGATTTTGCTTTAGAAATCATTTGAATAACCACAACATTTTTTAAGCATTTGGAGGTAGTGGTATTCTGCGAGACAGCTGCAAAGAGTTAAAGTTGTGTCAGCTGTAGAATCCTGGTAACAAGCGTCACTCAGTTCCCAACGGATCAAATGTCTGGTTGAAATAGATTTGTGGGAGGGGCTATTGATGGCTGGGTATTTTTAGCACCACCGCCACCTCCAACTCTTGCATACCTTTTTCTGTACAATGTGGTCAGCATATACAGCATTTGTGTGGAGTGTTTTTATTCTTGACACACATATACCCCAGTTCAACATTGAGGCATGTAAAAGCCCATTATTAGGTATTTAATATCAATTTTACATACACGACACCCCTCACCTTCCTTCTTTCACTTCACCCTTACTCTAGTGTCAAAAACTCAATACATCAATTACAGATGTCACTATGCTCAACTTTTTTGACACAAATTCTTAAAAGAATTCTAACAAGCCATGTGGCAGTTGCAGCCCTGTTAGTCTATGCTACCAGCAAAATCCACTTCCTTTGAATTAACCATATGCATATTCGTGTTACCCCACATAATTAATAAAACACTGACAGAGGCAGTGACGTACTCATTGCAGCACATGAAGTGTGATCTACAGTAAAATGCAATGTGACATTTGCAATAATCTACTTTGTTGTATGTATTTAACTTTGCCATTAAGATGCAATTGCCACTTCACAAAGAGTGGCTGATTATTGGCTTGCTGACTTAAATCCAAGATAGTAGATGGGTGTTCAAGTCTGTTTCCATGTATCAAACTGCGGTACACCTGTCCACATATATCAATGTCCACAAGAATGTAAATGCAGCACAGCCAGCTATGATAAAACATCACATGCATTGTCTCATTTAATTACCATATAATCAGTCAGAGTAACTGAAAATAAATACAGTGACTTTTGATATCCAGTAGGTCTCTTTCCCCAAGATGCACCCCGTGAACTGAAACATCCCAAAACTTTGTGCATTCAGCCCTTGATTAAATTATGGACCATGAGTCCAAAAACTGCTACTGCCCCAAGAAATAATCATCTTAAATTTGGAGATAAAAAAAGTTATCTTGGCCATTTTCAAAGTTTAGATGCTTCTCCAAGTCCAGACAGATCTTCAAACATGTTCTTCTTTAATGCCAAAAAATTAGCTGTCACAGTGATGTGTGATATTTCTTTACCTGCAGACCAGACAAGAACAGAAGTAACAGTCCTGGGGATCAGATCTTGTTCACCACAGTCAAATAGGGGTCACCCAAGTCTGGAGGTCTTTGCTCACCGTTTATATACTGGGCAGACACACAGCCATTGGCTTGGCCATTTTAGTGCTTGCTGGGCTCTCATTGGCCAGAGCCTGATTCTGATACTCTGAACAGTTTATGAAAAGCCCACATGTACGTCTCAGTCATCCAAGACGGGGGCTGCAGCTGTACACCCCCCCCCCCCCCNCCCTTGACCCATACGTATGTCCAGTACGATGGTGGGTGTATCTGAGAGGGGATGGGGGTCATAGGGGTGGGGTAAAGAGACATGCTGTAGCTCTGGAAAAACGCTGAGCCACAAGTTTACCAAGCACGCCATGTAGCTCAGGAGTCCTTGTGTCAGGTGTGAAGGTTGGAAAGGTTTTTTTTTTTTCGGGGGGAGGGGGTACTGACTATGGCAGTCTCACAACATGAAGGATATCTCCTTGATGAAGAGTAATGGGTCCCAGTTTTGCAGTATGGAAAGCAGCTTGGCTAGCACAAAAATGAGGACAAGAATGATGTGGGCAATGGATTAATTTTTATTTTATTTATTTATTTATTTATTTATTTATTTATTTTTTTTGGTAGTGACAATATACAGTAAATAGTAAGATGCTACATATTCAACATAATGTAAATTCTAGAGTTGATTCAACAGGTATTATAAGTTTCACAGGTAGGATTTATTGAAAGGCTATTGTATTGGATTGTATTACATTGTACAGTGTTGCTGTTGTTGCTACAGTATCCATCTCCTGTATACTGACTCCTACTGACATATGGGGAAAACGGCCTCAAAACAACCTTGACTCAGGCTTTGATATGCCAAGTACTGTGCATCAGATCTGCAATGGGAATACTGACTGACAGATGAAACTTCCAATGTGTAAGATGATGCCAATTTGATTTTAGATTCATCAACACTTGTCTTTGTCTCAAATGTCTCACGCTATTTTACCCATGTTTTGTGATGCTCCACAGTGGCCTGGTGTTTTATTTCTCTATGACTCAGAAGAAAATTTCATTCCAAGCAACTTGTAGTATTGTCAAGTTTTGTGCTTTTGTCTGAACTAAACCTTGCTGTTCTTAGTAGATAGCATGGCTGGTCTTTAAAGGACCATACCATCCATTTTGCAGGTTTGAGCCTAATATATTCAATTTTCTTACACATAAGGTTACTAACAATCATTTTCCAAAGGATAAAACCGTATTTCAGCTTTCCATATATTTTACAAAATGTCTTAATCTTTCAAAATCAAATATTCAAGCGATACACCACCTTAAAAATTGATGTTTCGCCTGCTAATATTTATGCAGTCTTATGAAATCGTGGTTGTTTAAATTTTTTGATAAACGCAGGTCTTCTTTTGGGACTATATTCCCCGGTGGAGACATACATTCACTCCGCACTTTTTATTGCACTTACGTCTGTCCAACTGATCCGTGAAAGGGCCGGTGTGACTTCAGGTTTTTGCTCCAACCAAGCAGGAGCACACCTGACACAACTCATTCAATCAACTGTCTTCACAGATGATTTGTTGTATCAGGTGTGCTCCTGCTTGGTTGGAGCAAAAACCTGAAGTCACACCGGCCCTTTCACGGATCAGTTGGACACCCCTGGNCCTGCTTGGTTGGAGCAAAAACCTGAAGTCACACCGGCCCTTTCACGGATCAGTTGGACACCCCTGGCTTAAATGCTAAAATTACATAACTTCAAAACAAAAAACCTGAATGCACGTGTTGTTCATGATGATGGATTACCTATAGAATGCTTCAAGTATCAACAAGTTGATTTTAATAGCGTACCAGAATGAACTGAAACTAATGGTGGTCTGGAAGGTAGGAACAATTTTTTTTAACTCACTGTTCCAGTAGTATGCTTTAGGAAATGATTGTCAATAATATTACATGTATGAAAATTGATTATATTAGGCTCAAACATGCAAAATGGATGGTATGGTCCTTTAAACCTAGGTTTGACCACATAAGCCATACTTGCCAAAATATCCTAGACAAAGATAATTCCTTCCTTACCTGCCTCAATAGTACCAAATTAGTTTGCCTGCACCAAAAATAGAGTGAAGAAGAGATGATTTATTAACCAGTCGAACCAAAACCTATCTACTATTGGCAGTCTAGTAAATGATAAGTGTTGGATCACATTGTGTTGAAATATCAGCAGATACAATTCAATGGGGACCCATAGGAACCCAATCAAAGGCACTGTTCCAATAAAGGGGCATCCCAGCAAGCAACCCTGCCATAGAATGCCCACGCCAACTGGCAACCGCCTGGCCTGTCTTCTGACTGTCACCTGCTCCTTCCAGTCACTCATGTCATTATCGCCCCACGTTGTCCTGTCAGTTCACACAGCATGTATAACATGCTCCCCTTGATAGCAAATCCAAACTAGCCAAGCATTTCAAGCCTACACTTCTGACCCTCACCCATCTCCTCGTATTTATTCTCCAACTTTATTTTCATTGTGCTGCTTGGGTGTCTTTCCACTACCTCTTGGTTTGTCACTGCCAGTATCCAGACATGTCGGCAAGTGGAGTGTCGGCTGGCCACTCTGCCCTTGCCCTGAATTGACACCACATATCCTATTACACAGCTGTCTGCTGCCTATCCTCCTCTGAGTGGGAGGTTACCAAATTAGTCTCTGTGGATGTCCCTACTATCACTGCATACACCAATCTTTTCCTTCCCACATGCAGCATTGCACAACACTCCATTTGTTTTTATTTGTGCATATGGATTGTGCCATAGTCACCCAAATCTTGCACAGAAAGATAATAAAAATGTTTAAGGTACATTTTAGCTAAGTAACCTTCTCATACAGAACGGCAGCTATAGGTTATAGGAGTTATATATTAGCTGGGATATTTAGTAGTTTCACCTGCAAATGAGACTGTAAATACAGTTAGTGCTGACATTTTACCCAGAGCAATCAAATAATGTCAGTCTAGAACACTTATGCAACAGGGTGGTGGTAAGATGTATGTAGAGCAGCTTCTATTACCAGCATGGATTCCATCAAACTTGGCACAATGCTAATGCTAAATCCCAACCAGGCTGCAGAAATACTGATGCGTGACAGTTTGGATTCTTACCAACTGAGTGCAAGTACATGACATTTTATGAAAGAATGGTACATAATGGAGTATGCAGGACTTATGTAATATATTTTGGGTGATAAAGTGCTCACATGAAATCCGATTGTTGGACTTGAACAACTCTTGTCTTATTGTCCCACTGAGTGTGTCAGAGGAAGTGAGAATTAGTTTGTAGTCTTACAGGATACCTTTCTTGTAATCTATACAACTTGACCCTTGGAAGGAATCCATGCTAACTGCACTGACTGATGTCAGAATAGCATAAACTGCAGCCAATGCTGCAGTCAGAGTATTAGGTGAAACTAAAATATGCCATATTGTGCAAGAATTTTTACAATTTCGGACCCTCAGTCAATACTCTTTATATCTGTCTGTAATTTCTTCCTTATGGAAATAATTCAACCTGGTAAAAAAGAAAAAAATTAGTGAAGTATTTTTTATGTGCCTGGCAACAAAGTGTAATAACGTTGCAAGCCTCTATATATAACACCTTTATGGGAGACTGTATTTATAGCTTCTCTCCCACATTTACCACCTGTTTTAAAGAACTAGCTGCAGATGCAGATCACGTACAAAATGTGAAGCTGAAAGAAATACTTCTTATTTTAGTTTTATTTAAAATAAAAATATTATCTAAATAATTAAGTATAAACAGTGGTTGAAAATAGTTATGTATGATTTCATTAGCTGTGACAGCTTGATATTTAGTGGGTTTAATTAAAATTAATCAATTTTCAGACGTGCCGATTGCATTCGATGTACAGTATTTACTGCAAAAAACTCAACTGACTTCTGCCCAAATTTGATTTTGTTTCAATATTTTTGTTTGAAAGATAACAGTTTCACTTAGATGAGAAATCTGTGTCTGGATATTATGCAAGATGAACTTTCCTTTGTGTGTTTGTTAGAGTGTTGGTGGTTGTTCATTGAAACTAGAGCCCACAGGGTCACGTGTGGACAGTGTGGTCAGGGTTAGGCTATAATTATACTAGGCTTGCTTCTCCATCTGCCCCCTGTCAAACACGCACCCCCGCCCACCTAAGACACTGATTCAATTTCATCGAGTCAGTTGTCTGTCAACTATTCTCTCAGGGCAGACAGGACATCTCCTACTTTATGCTAAAGGCTCCACTGAAGGACATTGTAGATTCTACAAAATATTACGAAATCGCTGCACTCATCTACTACACATTGTGGTACTAAACTGGCACACTATGATTGTCAGTCAGCTATCAAAAAAATCAAACAATGATAAACCCATAACATGACTACAGTATTTGTCACAGTTTAGAAAGATGTCTATGATGAATATATATTTTAATGAATTGCATTTCACTAAGAAGTGCAGGTAAACTCCGTTCAAAACTGCTGCAGAAAGTGAGATTTGGGTTGTGGTGTTTATCTTCCACCCCGTCCTTGCACCACTGTGTTAACAAGTGAGTCATACAGGTGTTGTTGCTATGAAAATAATGGCACTCTCAATAGGATTAACTGGACCAAAACACATGAACACAGTGTGCTCTAGTTGGAAAATTTATTCAGGCGTGCCAAATACGTATCAGTGCAACTGAATGCATAAAGGCTTGACATTCCAGAGGCTTTGAGTGCAGTATGTGACTATGGATCATTGAACATGTGATGTGACCACAAATGACACGGTGTACTGTAACATGCATCTACACCTGACACAAGCCTCCCTCTCAGGGGATATTTTATACAGTCTATGCTATATAAAAGTTAGTGTTATAGCTCTTCTTTACCCCCACCCCCACCCCCATCCCCACCCTTATTTGTCACACATGCCTTCTCTCATCGTTAATCATCCCATGTGCTACTTGCATGATTCTACATGAATGATGGGTTTATTTAAGGTAGCAAATCAGGGTGCCTTTAATGCATTTAGCCTGATTTAACCCTTAAACGTTACATTATTACACAGGATTGCTCTGTATCCAGCCAGAGTAGAGGTAATGATCAAATCATCTCTCCTCTGAGGGTAAAACTGTTTGTCCAACTGCTTCAACGCTTATATGGATCAACTCATGAATTATCAGGTAGCCAGAGTTCACTGGTCTGTATGTAAAACCCATAATGCACAGGGGCAGAAGGGTAGACAACAGGTGCCAACTGTCGTATATGTGGACACTGTGTGTGGGAGAAGTTGTCAGAAGATCTCAGTTTTTATCTTGATGGTATGGAATGGAATTACAGTGGAAGTGGAATTACAACCAGTCTCTACACCTTTTCTCACATATCCTTGTCACATACTTTAAACTTTGCTTTATGACTTTGATCTTGGAACACAATATAAATTTAGTCTACTACCACTTCTCAGCTCAGGACTATATTCAATTCAATTCAGTTCAACTGTATTTATCCCTCTAGGGATAATTGTTTAGAGCAACTTCTCATAACACACCATAGAAGCTGAGGTTATACAAAGATGACATGATTGAATTTCTTTAAAAGCACCTGTCCATGCAGCCACACATATCTACCATTTGGCAGCTGACATCACATTATGTCTGTTACATAATCTTATACTGTCCTACAGTGCAAACACACTCTATGACCTCCATTTGTTCCAGTGTCTCTATGGCCATAGAGACACTGGAACAATGGATATTCACCAAGCTTTGGCATCGCGTTTACATATAATATATTGCTCATTGTTTGTAATCTACTGTAAGAGCACACACTTTTCAGCCTAATTATTACAATATAGAATATTCTGTTACCTACTACTCTACATTACAGAGTCTGCTGCCCCCTGTTGCTTCTCTGGCTTTCTGCCATTCCTGTGTTCTAAATCCAAATAACTCTGAGTTTTTCGAGTCTTTCTTATTGGCAGCTGAAACTCTGATACAGCATTAGAAGAAGTTTTGACTATATTTCCATTTTCAACTAATGCCTACTAATCATCCACATTTCTAGCATTTGAAAGCTTTTGTATGTGAGGCAACAGGACATTGCAGGAATGACAAACTACCATTTCTTAAGTAACAGCCCACTGATATGGCTAATGGCACTTATAGGAATAAAGCATTTCTGCTGAAAACCAGCACTTTTTTAGAGGTCAGCATTATCTAAAAGACAATACAACATCTTAGAAAGAGGACAGCAATCCACTTATAATTGGCTCATATTCATTCTGCCTTCATATGTGCTTCAGCAGCAGTTTATGAGCAAATCTAATTAAAATATTAAATCAAAATCTAAGTGTCTTTAGTCTGGCACAGCAAAATAGCTTGTGATTTAGATAAAGTGCAGTATGTCTAATAATTCAGTTTATTTACAGAAGCAGAGAAGGCATGCTGATGGCTTTCCAGCAAATCAAAAGTATCTACTACTGTTACTGTATACTTGTATATAAAGTTTCTATTTCCAATAGTTTTTTTGTTGATGGGTGCTTTGCTTGGTCCTGTTCACAAAGCAGAATTAATGCAACAGCTGATAACTACAATGTTGAAAGACCAGAACTCAAAAATGTAATTAATTTGTAATTAATGATTAATTTAATGAATCATTCATATATTTATTTATTAAATTTGAAATAATAGCAGCCATAGACCTGTGGGACTGTGCCATCTATTTTCAGTGGTGACCCTGCCACCTAGAGGCACATTTGCAAGGCCTCATTGTCTGAGACCGGGTGGGTCAATATTTAACTTCATGTAATACATTCTGGATGAATTTACCCTCCAAAACTTGGTATATGTTCACTTTTACACACAGTAAGTCTTTCTATTTGTCCCTCAGGAGCTGCTAAAGTTCCAGTTCTTAAAAGACATCTATCATTAACACTACTTATGGAAAATGCTGACCTAAATTAATTTTTCCTTTCAGTTCCTGCATTGAAATCCAGAGGAAATTCTGATTAAAAATCAAACCTTAAAGAACCTATTTGAGCCTAATAAAATTTTCATACAGGTTACGTTACTGACAGCCATTCCCTAAAGGATAAAACCATACTTCAGCTTTCCTGATATTTTGCAACATCTTGTAATCTTCCAAAATTATATATCCAAGCTATACACCCACCTTAAAAATCAATGTTTCAAGTCACGGTCATTTAATTTTTTTGATAAACACAGGTCTTCTTTTGGAAATATATTCCCCAGTGGAGACATACATTCACTCAGCACTTTTTATTGTGCTTAAATGCTAAAATGAAAAAAAAAAAAAAAAAAANAAAAAAAAAAAAAAAAAAACCTGAATACACGTCTTGTTCACGAAGATGGATTACCTGTCCCAAGAACCTTTCAAGTATCAACAAGTTCATTTTAATAGCATACCAGAATGAACTGAAATCAATTGCGGTGTGGAAGGTAGAAAAAAAAACATTTAATTCACTGTTCCAGTAATATGCTTTGGGAAATGATTGTCAGTAACGCTGCGTGCATGAAAATTAAATATATTAGGCTCAAACATGCAAATTGGACAGCATGGTCCTTTAATGCCTGTTGTACAGTACATATGAATGCAAAATGAACTTTACTACACACACACACACACACACACACACACATATCGGTCAGTTTTGGACAGGCGGCGTGTGAATCTTCAAGTCAAAAAAAGGCCTCACAGGGAAGATTTTGAATGATCTTCTGCAACAAACAAAGGTTTGTGTAAACTGAAGCTGATACTACCAGTCTCAGTTTTATTTTAAGCCAGGCTGGTATGATTATGCTGTTACATCACATACAAAATTATTACTTAAAATAGAATCTTGGATCGACTGGGTCAGCATGGTGGTTCAGTGGTTAGCTCTGTTGCCTCACAGCAAGAAGGTCCTGGGTTCGAGGCCGACCGGGTTCTTTCTGTGTGAAACGCTCTACCCGTGACTGTGTGGGTTCTCTCCAGGCTTCCTCCCACCTCCAAAGACATGCATATCAGGTGAAGTGGAAACTCTAAATTGACCGTAGGTGTGAATGAGTTTGTCTGTCTCTATGTGTCAACCCTGTGATAGGCTGGCGATCTGTCCAGGTGAACCCCGCTCTCGCCCAATGACTGTTGGGATAGGCTCCAGCCCTCACGTGACCCATAACAGGCTGAACAGGTACAGAAAATGGATGGCTGGATCGATGAGTTATCAAGTGGTGTAACTGTGATGAGGGTCTTTGATCATCTCAAGGTTAAATAGGCCCCTTCATGATTGTACAAGTAAATTTTTATGCATCTTTATGCAATTGTCAGCACTTGTTGGTATTAAAAAAAAGTGCCATAACTATCAAAATAATTGCAGTTGATTACAGAAAACAATTCTGATTCTGAAAAAAAAAATGAAATTATTCTCCACTTACTGAAAAAATGCTGCCTGTAAAAAGCAAATAGTTATTCTAACCATGCAATATTAGTTCATTGTACCTAAAAATTTGAAGCTTTTCTATTGAGAATCCTAGGTTCATTGAACATGTACTTTTTTACTTTTTTGTTTGTTCAACAATGCATAACTTAACTTTTTTAGGGCAATGAGTTACCCTGTTTTTTTTTTTTTTTNTTTTTTTTTTTTTTGTTGTTGTTGTTTTGTTTTGTTTTGGTTTTTTTTAAGTTAAATGAACTTATCAGGGCTTACAGTGTGTAAAGTTTGTCTGCTGAATACATCTGTATGGAATAAAACCACAAAAACAACATTAAAAAAAAAATACAATTCAACATTTAATGAGGATTTTCATGTCCAAAATGAGGGAGAGGCCGCTCACTTTCACTAATGACTGCGGTGAGCGTTTCTTCGCTTCTTGGATTTTTGTCTGACCTGGAAGCCATGTGACGTCTGCGATGTCAACTCGCAGGATGTCACCTGCAGATAGATAGATAAATAGATAGAGAGAGAGAGAGAGAGAGAGAGAGAGAGAGAGAGAGAGGAAGGACAGTTAAATAGTCAGACTAACGCAACATTGACCATAGAATATATAATAGGTGATCAATGATTGCTAGCCTGTTGGGAGGTGAGTGTCTGTGCGTGTGTGTGCGTGCATGTGTGCGTGTGTGTGTGCGTGTAAGTGTGTGTGTGTGCATGTATGCATGTGTGTGTGTGTGTGTTTTCACCTTACAGGAGTGGACTATCGATACTTGGGGTGTCTGGGGGACGGTGGATCCTGCAGGACTCTGTACTGGTTCCTGCTGGTAAGAAGTTGCTGGTACTACTGCAGCTTCCTGCTGCTGGTCCATATCTGCATCTTCCTCCTCCTCCTCCATCCTCCTCCTCTGCTTTCTTCAGTCTGAGAGGCATCTCTTCTGCCCCCTTGCTTAACCATAATTTCTCCTCCTCTGCCATGTCTGACTCCCCCTTCTCCCCTCTGAATATTGACTCAGAACAATTTGAGTCCAATTCCTCCTTTATCTCCAGCTCCATCTCCCGCAGCTCCTCCTTCAAGTCCTTCACCTCCTCTGCCATATCTGCATCCTCCTCCTCCTCCTCCTCCTCCTCTTTCTCCTCCTCTTTCTCCTCCTTTTCCTCCTCCTTCTCCTCCTCCTCCTCCTTCTTCTCNCTCCTCCTCCTCCTCCTCCTCCTTCTGTATCTCCAGCTCCATCTCCTCCTTCACCTCCGGCTCCTCCTCCTTATGTTCCGTCAGACACACTGGGATGAAGAACCTGAGGAACCTCTTCCCCAGTGGCTTCTTTTTGTTTGGAGCAGCAGGTGAGCTCTGAGCGTGTCTGGCTGCAGCACTGCCTGACTGCTCACAGAGCCTCATCACGTTGCTGTGATGGATGGATGATGGATTCTGCTGCAGACTTGGGCTCCGCCGCTGACTCGTCCTCAGTAAGCAGAGGACGCTGCTGGTCCACTGGCTCGTCCTCCAACAGGTTCAACGTATGTGCCACCCAGATCTACTGCTGATCATCCCTCAGACAGACAGAGGAGAGACAGAAAAGAAATTCTGTTAGTAATTAAAAATAGCTGAGGAACCATAGAAACACTAGATGAGTCTATGTTTTCTTAAGAAAATATAGTTTCTGCTTGAGTAGGATTCACTGTCTAGACTGACACACTATTGATACACTATTGGAGATTATTGCTAGCCTGCTGGGAGGTGGTTGTGTGTGTGTGTGTGTGTGTGTGTGTGTGATTGATAGATATTACACTACATGTATATACTCGACTATAAGCTGATCTCCACTATAAACCGACCCCCGATTTTGACCTGCAAATTTAGATTTTTAAAGAAACCTGCATATAAACCTGATGTTGTTCTATCAATTTATTTGTTTAGCAAATTATCTGTTTTTTTTTTGTTTGTTTGTTTTGTTTTTTCGGGGAATTGTCATAGTATTCCTGTGATTTTCTGAAAATAATCCACTACTGGTACCGGTAAACAGCTGATTNTGTCATAGTATTCCTGTGATTTTCTGAAAATAATCCACTACTGGTACCGGTAAACAGCTGATTACCTGAAGTGACATTAGCTAACATTAAGTTTTCTGGACTCCTCTTCCTCGTCTGAATCATATTGATGAAGGTAAGGAAAGCTTTATAAATGAGCTATAATTATCATGGAGCTTATTTAGCCGTGTAATTATGGTGACTTATTTTATTTATTTATTTATTTTAAGAATCTCACCTATTACATGTTTTCAGTAATTATCCTGTACCTGAGTTGATGTGAGCCTGTCTATGTGCTGGACATTCCNTACATGTTTTCAGTAATTATCCTGTACCTGAGTTGATGTGAGCCTGTCTATGTGCTGGACATTCCTTGATATGGAGATTTGGAATTCCCTCAGGCAACCCCCTGATATTGTTCCATCAATTTATTTGTTTAGCAAATTACCTGTTTTTCTGGGTATTTTCATAGTATTCCTCTGATTTTCTGAAAATAATCCAGNTTTAGCAAATTACCTGTTTTTCTGGGTATTTTCATAGTATTCCTCTGATTTTCTGAAAATAATCCAGGTACCCTTAAACATGATATTTATTTCAGCAGCTGATTACCATAACTGACCAATCACAGCAGCGCTTACTGGCTGCCACAAATGTGCTGGATAAGATGTTTAGTCAGGAAATACATCATTCTAAGGTATGATTTAAACTATGGGTAGTGGTAATGAGTAGTGTTTCCACCCCTGGAAATTTCATTCTCTGGGATCAAATTTGAATTACCTGCATATAAGCTGACCCCGATTTGTGTTGTGAGATTTGGTAAAAAAAAAAAAACAAAAAACAAAAAAAACAACTCAGCTTATACTTGAGTATATAGGCTACAGTAAGTCAAAATAATACAATAGGCATACAATAAATAAATGTACATGAATTTATACTGTATATTCTGAATAAATTTAATCATGTTTGGAGTCTGTTTATTGCAGTTACTAATGTGTTTGTTTGTTGGTTGGTTGTTATGGTGAGCAAAGGGATCACAGTGTTGGACTTAATGTCTGATGATATTGTATTAATGTGATTATAAAACATATAATAAAGAATTAAAATTATCTATCTGTTCTTTGGTCATTTCCTGTTTTATTTTGTAGTCTTTGTTTTGTTGCTGTCTAGTTTGCTTTACTTCCGGTTTTTGTTTAGTTTCCCTCCAGTTTTCTACATCACCTGTGTTCTATCAGTTAATCACGTCTTCAGTATTTATACTACCCTGGGTTCCTTTGTTTTCTACCAGATTGTCTTGTTTGCTGGTTTGCTCATCTTGTTTGCTTGTTTGCCTGGTTAGCTTGTTTCTTGTCTCCTGGTTTTCCTGCCTTTGTGTTTGTTGGTTTGAATCTTCTATTTTGTCACTGCCTGCCTTTTGAATTATCTGCCAGATTCCTGTAAGTTCATTCTGCATCACCATCCGTTATTATTTTGCCTGGACAGAAATTAAAGACTGTTTTTTCCACATTCTCTGCCTGAGCCTGCATATGAGTCCTCACTCTTGAACCCTCCCGTCACAGATATAGATATAGATATAGTTTGGTCTTTTCTTTAGAAACTGGCTTGACATTAATAGAAACCTTCACAGGTTGTCCTAATGTGGAAAATATATTGTACCAAACAGAACAGTCTCGTGGTTCGTTTGGACTTATTTGGGCTACATTTTACATTTTATATATTTAGCTAAAATTTTGATCCACATCAAATGCTAAAGGACATAGATCTTAAAACTTTGGCCGCTAAGATCTTAAACATTTAGAGACTAAGATTGTACTAAGACTAAAATGCCTTAAAGACTAAGATCTTAAAAACCTTAAATAATAAAATTAGAAACTTTAGGGATAAAGAAAAAACTAATGGGACAGCCCCCCGCTGACAGATAAAACTATGGATATAAGTGATATACCTCCTAAAACCATCTTTATTATGTCATTTGGCCAAACTACAAAGGTGTTATAGTTTTTGTAGGTTTTATTTTATTATTTGGGGCCCTGGATTTAATTTTAATCTATTTTATGAATAGTCATTCAAATACTGTTTAAGTTGTATAGCTGATTTTTTTTAACAGTTTAACAGCAACGTGTAACTGTAATTTTGTTACATTATTGCTATTATTTCAACTAAACTATGGTGTATTTCTGACTATGCTGAGACATTTCTAAAAAATAACACAAGATATACTGTATGACATTCAGTAAAATATATGTCCAGCATTAGAAAAGTGTGGATAACTGTCAAAAAAAAAAAAAAAAANTTTTTTTTTTTTTTTTTTTTTTTAAGCAGCTGCGCCTTTAAGAAGTCAGGGAGCAGCGAGCACTTCCCTTACTCTCATTACAACACTGGGGTGTGGCGTATATGGACTTTAATAACAATATATACACACTTTCTGGTTCATTTGCGGTGACAGTCGTTTAATCCAGCACCATGTCCTCTGCTGAGTGGAAGCACAAATGTGAGGCTGAATGGAGCCTGCAGGGCGCACCGATGCCGGACTGCGTGGACTGGAAGTCCGTGTTTGAAGCCAAGCCGCTGGGCAGGAATTTACTGAAGAACCCTGAACCTCACGGTAATAACACAACACTCAAGATGGTTGACTGAGGAGTTCACTGTTCACTATTAATGCAGGAGTTTTACTGATCCAGCGGCGATCAGAGACCAAAACGAGTTCACAAGAGGTTTTACGGTTTCATACAGTTTCAGAATAACTTTTGAAGTGTAGTGCTGATCCAGATATGCTACTAACCAAAAATAAAAAATAAAAGTCGTCCTAATAGTTCCAGTGACTGATTCAGTTGTAATGAAAGGCGTTTCAGTCCTAACGTTGTGTTAAAATTCATATATATATATATATATTTTTTTTTTTTTTTTTTTTNTTTTTGTAAAAATGAGAGAAAAATCACAAACTTTTGGATTTTTTTTAATCCAAAAAAAAACCAAAACAAACAAAAAAAAAACCTGTTTGCAACTTGTTACTGTGGTCCACAGTGATGGGCTTGACACATGATTGGCTAATGACAGCTTACTGTAGCACATCTTATCGGTTTAAATGAACCATATAGTGCTCAGATACCAACACTAAAGAGGAACATCAGCCAACACTTGTTGATAGTATCCACGTGAGTGCACCAAGCTGTTTCCAGGGTAAGAGGAAAGTAATTTTGCAAACAGTTGAAATGATAAGGATACAGAAAAGACAGTTTTTTAAAGAAAAATCCGCAACTGAACATAAATCTGATAGTCTTTTCAAACGCTGTGCTGTTTGTGTAGACTATGCTGAATCCAAAAAAAAACCCAAATCTGTATACATTATCCGTTTTTAATTTGTGTGCTTTACAGTTAAACATACAATGAAAAATCCAGATTTATAAATGAAACACAACAACAGGGAAAAAAAAAAAAACAGAAAAATTCTAAAAGTAAGTCTAAAATGCTATGGCTTATACAGTCAGCCTTATACAGTGTGGGGTCAGGAAGACAGTAATATAGTTTATTCCATAGGAGCCTTCATTAACAGTGATCACTAAAATCATAAATCAATTTGAAAATATATTAGGTAGATACAGAAATGCATGTATGATCTAATGTATATTTGTTGCAACAAGCAGTTCTTTCAGAAAACTAGATGATGCTTTTCTAGTGAGAAGTTTCTTGTATCGCAGAAGAATTTAACATTGTGTGCTGCAGCACCAGTAGCAACTTCGTACTAAAATAATAATTATGGTAATTATGGCAAAAAAAGAAGTATAGCGACACTCTGTTACTCTCATTTGTGACAATGTAAGTAACACTGATGAAAAATGTGACTGCAGTAACTTGAAATGTTAGCTTTGGTTTGATACCAAATACAAAGGATGTTGATGAGTGATCCAAAATTCAGATTACAGTGGGTGTTAAGTGTTGATGATGAAAGCACATGTGATTTTTAAACAGAGACACACCCAGTGAGCCTGTCAGAAAGATATATTCTTTGGTTTTGTGGTATTTACAGTGGGATTACAGAGGTCACAGTAGGTGTGGTGCCTTCTACAGTGTCCCTTTGTCTCACTCTCCACACAGGGTTGAGTAAGGACACCCCCCCACCGGAGCCTGAGCTGTCTGATGCACCTCCAAGTGGACCTCCACGTTTTGAACCTGAAGGTAAAACACAGGAGTGGATAGCTTTATGACAGTGAATAAAAAAGAACAAAAAAATTAATTAAGTTTTTTTTAATGTATGTATGTTTAAGAGTTTCATTTTAATGGTGTGCCATTTCATTCAGTTTTTATTATTTATATGTTTTCTTTGTTTTCCTTTTCTTTGCATCTCTCTCTCTGTTTCTTAGTCTTCTTCCTCTCTCTCTTCTCTCTCTTCCTGTCTTTCTTCCCTTTTTTTTTTTTTTTCTGTGAGCCATTTTATTCTGTTCCTTATATTACACAGGTTTATATTTACAGGGTTTTCTTCTTACTTGATGTTTATATCCTGCTTTACTTTAATGTCTGTAATTTGTCTGTTTACCCACCTACTGTTAAGCACCAGGCTGTTTGAGAAGATGACATCTCTCTTTGAATTGCTTCTCCCAAGGTTTCTTCCATTTTTTTCCCCTTATATGATACAATTTTTTTGGGGGGCATTTTCCTCGTCCTCATATAGAGCTTGGGCTGGGTCAAGAACTCTTAATGTGTGGGCCTGTACATACCTTTGAATCATTGTATATGATATTGGGCTAGAAAAAATAAACTTTACTTGACTAAAGCAATCCTTCTGTTAATCCGTTGATTCACAGGCGACTTCTCTGGCTGGACCACCAACACAGAAGTCCTCCCCTATGACACCAGCGGCATCCCAGCAGGTGCTGTTGTCTGTCAGCTGCCCCAGTACAGGTGAGTGTTATGGGGATCAGACATAAACCACAAAGCTGGTTATTACAGCGACTGCAAGTAAACAGCTACTTCCACCAACCAAATCCCTCAGTCCTGTGCACAAGCAAAATAAACATGTGAAAACCGTCATGTGAATTCAAAGATCACGTGTTGTACTGTGTGGCATATTGGTTGCATGCCTTTAAATTGAGGAGAAAACTCTACAAAATGTAAAAAAGCACATACAGTATAAATTGACATCAGCGGTTTTGAATGTTGGTCTTTTAAAGCTGCCTCTATATCTAGCATAATACAGAGTAAGTCAATTTAGTACCAAATTGGTCATTGTTTATTACGAATCGTGAGTGTATCATAAATTGACATTTTTTCTGTCCACAGCTGGTTTTCCATAGAGCAACTTGTGGATCTGAAGGCAGAAGGACTGTGGGAAGAGCTGATGGATGAATTTCAGCCTGAAATAGTCATCCAGGACTGGTAAGTTTATTAGCACACCCCCCCACCCACAGCCCACCTCCACAGCTCATAACAGAGTGTTTGTTATTACTTGTCACTATGGCCTTATCAGCTTCAATGGTACATAGGTCGACATTACATAAGACACCATATAGTGCATTTGTATATGTATCATTTACATTTGTCCCATAAATATGCTACTATCTAAATATGAGCTTGTGCATATAGATATTCATTATGACTGGAAGCAAACAGATCTTACATATTAAATCTGTCAAACCAAATCCCTTGATAAAAACCATAAAATCACATTTAATCACCACTTCTTGGTATGGTCTTTCTAGGTAAAGTTGAATTCTCTGTATACTTTGTCAGGTATGAGGAAAGTCAGCTGCATGAGTCCATCTACCAGCTGCATGTCAAGTTACTGGGTGCTGACAAAAGCACTGTGATTGCAGAGCACACTGTCAGTCCCACTGAAGACCTCAGCACTTACTCACACAACTGGAAGGAGGTATAGTAAAATGTATTTAGTCCCTCAGGTCATCTGCCTTTTTCTAAATTTCACTGTTTGACTCTCTGTCGGCCTGCAGGTGTCACACGTGTTCTCTGGCTACGGACCGGGTGTGAGATATGTCCACTTCCTGCACAGAATGAAGAACCAGTTCATGAGGGAGTTCTTCTCTACACGGTTCACCGGCAGCTCAGTGATCGTCAAACCAACCAAATCCAGCCACTAGGTGGAACCTTCTTCTGAATTGCAAAGCAAATATCACAGTCAATCCAATAGCGCTGATTGCTTTTAAAACTGATTATGTTTTGTTTAATTTGAGTGCATTAATCATCATTCCAAAGTGTGTAATCAATAATTTCTCCTGCTTCAGAATGCTGATTGTTAAGATTGATTATTTTTAACATTTGCTTTTGGGTTATATCAAAAATAAAGGAACTTGCAACTTTTCCAAATATACTCAGCATTTCAGTTTTCAAAATGACCAGGAATGTAGGCGTTGATCTTATAGAACTGTACTCTGCCTTTATGCAATAATAAACCACCTACGCATTGAATCTTGTGTCTGAAAAAATATGTATAAGATCTACTGACTGCAGGGGCCCTGGACTCAAATCACCAAGGGCCATGGCAACATATAGATAATGTTATATTATTTGAATATTAAATTCATATCCACTCACATTGTACATTTTTCAGTGTATTTTATCTAACTTCAGGATATTTTAAATATTATAAAGATATTTTCAATGGAAACGCCATTCTGTAAAATAGCCTGCAGCTGTTGAATCTTACATGCAAAATATTTACTTTTTTATGCAGTTTAAAAACTGCTTTTCTAAATTTTTATATATAATTTATAATATATGTTTTATATTAATTTATATTTAAATGTATATTCATCCTACATTTGCTATAGCATTTGCATGTTTTAAAAAATATATCCCATTTTCTGTTAGTGAAGTGGTCTGTTAAGTGCCATGTTAATTAACTTTATTGAACTAGAAATTTCACAGAACAGGTAAACATTTGACAGTACTGTGCAGTCGATCAGAAGATAAGAATTATAAGAATTTTTTTTTTTTTTTAAAGTAAAATACAAAAAAAGTAACTATCAATTCAAATTAAGCGACAATATTAAAGTAAAAGTTTCCCAAGGAAAAGTTTTGGCTTGGCAGTTGCGCAGTTTCCCCATCCTGTGCTGCATTCAAGTACTCTGGAAAATACTGTAAAGCGGGTCATACCGCCCAAACATTGTAACCTCTGTTCTGTTATTGGTGCAAATATTACCTCTGTCATTTCAGATGACAAAGGACGTTAATATCGACTACCCACTAAATTAGTTTGGTGTGATTGTTTCTTATCAAAAGCCCCCGTATGAGCCGCAGTTAGAACATATCAATGTTCTAACATTAAAAATAGCAGCTTACGAGGAGTCATTGAAGGCAGCAGTGATCTACCGCATGGACTCGCAGCATCCCCGTTAGTTAACGGGAATGTGAGGTAACGGTAAGTTCACTCTTTGTGTGTTGGGACAGTTTTATCAGCGTCTGTTTCCTGTTTCAGAAGCGATGCTAGCCTTTGGCGGAGCTGTGCCATAAAGCAGAAGGTAAGAGACCAAAGCAGAGAGGAGATTGGAACAGGTACGATATTTTGGCCAACTGCTAAAAGCTAATTCTCCCGGTGAGCCTCTCTAAGTAAAATTATCAGGAAAAAAAATCCTGTTAAATTATGTCGTCTTTTGGTTTAAACCTAAAGCTATAGGGAAATTTTAAAAACACTACTTAATACACACTGGATTGCTCTGTGTTGACTATACGGGAGTTATAAACTTTTTTACTTGGGAAAAAGTCAGGCTACAACCAACTGATCAACTGATCCCTCAACTGATCAGTTATTGTCTCAAAAACCTCTTTCCGGAGTGTTCTAAAGTATGCTCGTTTAATTGCGTGATTCAGGATAGAGTCATCCAGGATAGAGGATATAAAAATACCCAGTCATTCTTCTGTCCAATTTTTTTGTGTGTGGATGTTCCACTACACCATCACCAAAATCCATAAAGATTTCCAACCCGTGGAACTCTTTATGGATCCCCGGAGGATCCACTGACCCCACTTTGAAAACCAGCAACTGAGACCAATGTACTGTAGATGCAGTTATATTTTACAGATGTTACCTGATGTCTCATATTATAATTGCATGTCTTTTTTCTTGGAGTGATTGTAAATTTACTGATTTTGTGTCTTGCTTTTTATAATTTATCATAATTTTTTTGTGAGTTACTACTTTATGTGAGAATGATGCATTTGTGTTTGTCACTTTTTCACACTGCTTCATCTCACTATTGGTACTGCGTTCTGTGAAACTAAAAGCCATCCTCCTTCATTCTTATAACATTTTGCTTATTGAAACATAACCTTTATCTTTACACCATCTTCATCATGGGAAATGCTCAGTGTGCTGTGATTGTATCATAACTAACAGGAGCCAGTGGAAAACCTTAAATTTCCTTAAATTATTAACACCATGAATTTTGAGAAGATTGAAGTCCCAAAAGTTGTCTTGATTACAGAACACTCTGTAGATTCTTGCATATAACTTTTAATCATTAATAACTTTTTATTAAATTTCATCTCCCGTCAGTTTGTGCTGAAACTTGCTGTCCTGCCTTTAACTCCTGCAACATAAATTATAAAGCACGATACAGCTGTCTTCTCTCCATCTGCTATTTGTAGTCATCCCCATCTGTGTATTGATGTTTGCGAGCTCCTGCTGGACACTTAGAAGATCTCATTGATTTTATTCAGGGAAAGATCTCTCATCTGCTTCCCCCTCCCCGACATTTTCTGATAAGGCATGAACTTAAGATCTGACATTTAACTGGCATAAAAGCACTGTTCATTAAGCAGTTTGGCTGTGCTGCGTTCAGTGTCCCTCTCGCCCATCTCCTGTGTCCACGGCAGTGCTGGCTGCCTGTGAGCCTGTTAAGAGTTGGCAATGTGTGAGACAGGAGGTGCTGACTGCAGGTACACCCCCAGTGCCAATCCATTCTGTCTGATTATGCACATATCGCTTACTTCTACATCAGTTTTCAATAAGCAATATAAAAATTCACTATCCCTCCTCCAATATGGTTTTGTCACAGTATTCTCTGATGCTTTTCACCTACAGCGCCCTCAACAAATATTGGTAACCTTGGCAAATAAAAGCAAAATGGGCTCTGAAAATGTTTATCCTCTTGATATTTCATGTAAAATATTAACAAAAATATAACCTTTAATTAAAGTAAAATAATTGAAAGGAGAAAGAAATTATTATCATGAAACAAATGTTTTTCTCAATCAGCCTGGTGGTGTCTGATCGTAGTTTTTGAGACTTTCTGATCCCCAAATCCAGCTAACATCTGCAGTTCTCCAGCTGTGATCTTTGGAGGTTCTTTGGCCACTCGAACCATCATCCTCACTGTGTATGGGGTCAATATACATCCTTCTTCAGGCCCATTGAGAAAAATATTTGTTTCACGATAAGGATTTCTCTTTCCTTTCAATTATTTTACTTTAACTAAAGGTTATATTGTTTTGTTAATATTTTAAATTAAAGATTAAGACTTTTTTTTTCACAGCCCATTTTTGCTTTTATTGACCAAGGTTGCTAATATTTGTGGAGGGCGCTGTAGAGTGTGTTACCAGCTTATTGGGCACACCTGTACAACCTAATGAAATCTTATATTGCAGCCCTCAAGTAAATCCTACTTATCAGCTGATAATGTTCACTTTTTGTTCACTGTCAGAGAGGCGCTGGTTCAACTCTGCAGTCGTTTTTGTAGTGGGTTTGATTGTTTTGAGAGGTGTTTCTAATTTTTGTCCACCCACACGAGGGCAATCAAGTAAACTAGTAACTTAGTGAATATCATAAAATGTCAAAGCCAGTATTTGTGATATCTGTGTTGTCATACTTTGGTTTGCAAAGAATTTCACGAGGCCTTCAGGATAATTGGTAATTTCTGTACCACAAAATAGGTAGAAAAACAACAATTAGACTGTATTCAAAAGAATAAAACAACAAAAGCAGAAGTACAGTTTTAAATTCTTGGTACTGGTGACATCGAAACACTCTGATAAGGAAGACAATATGCGTTGGGGTTCAGAAGCTAAATCCAAGCAACCCACCGCTAAAGCTCGCTGACACTTATCCTGAAACGCAACCGCCCCCCCCCACGTATTTGACAGCTCAAGTAAACCAATGCTGTCCTATTGTATACAGGCACCGATACGTGCCCCATCAGAGGTGCCACAGGACAAAGGGTTAAGAGGAACAGCTACGCTACACCTCACGTTCTCTCACATTTCCCCATGATCAATCAGCAAAACTGTAGAGTTGATCAGTCTCGCTTCCTGAAACATTTAATCTGCCTGATTAAGGATGCCAAGGCATATACAGTAGATGCGTCTCCTTTACCATAAATGGAGTAGATTATTTCCCCCTTCTTTTGTTATCAATGACTAGAAGTTGATCAGAATAATGATTTATGAATGACACAAGCCCCTGAGCAGAAATAACTTTCTGTAATATTTGCCAGTCACAGTTTTTTGAAAAAATCATTTTACACATCAACGTTGCCATGAACAAGATATGATAAAAGTGTGTGCTGTAATGACAGTATTTGTTAGTTCAGTATTTGTTAGTCTCAGTGTGTGCATGTGTGTGTGTGTGTGTGTGTGTGTGTGAGAGAGAGAGAGAGAGAGAGAGAGAGAGAGGGAGAGGTGTGTGAGACCGACTGTGGGGGTCTGTTTTCTTTTCACTGATTCACTAGTCTATTGTGTGTTCAGGCCTGCTGGCTGCCTCTGCAGTTTTTGTTAACATTTTGTTGTTCTAAACTAGTTTGTTACCATGAATTCAGGCACAGTGAAGACTAAAAGACACCGCCATATGTGCATCTGAGAAGTTTAAAGGGAAATATTCCCATTATTTTTTTTAAAGTTGTTTTATCACGTGAAGGCTTCCAGTTGATATGAACATTTTAAGCTGTATGTTAACACAAAGTGCGTAGCATGAAGAGAGGCACGTTTCAAAGATTAGCGATTCTGCGTGAGGATCTGTAGTGCAAGTGATGGTGTCCATGTGAAACAAACCTCACAGCCTACAAATACAGTGGATGCAATGTTTGTATATTCTTTATGTGTCTATTATTTCATTGACTCTGATGTCCTGAATATTGCATAACTGGTGTCCCTCTCTGGGTTGAGAATGTTCCTTCTAAGGTGACAGAGCTGTTGGTGGCCGGTCAGAGCGACTCAGGTAATGAAAACCAACAAGAGCTGCTGTCTGCTGGCTTTCAGTGGTTTATCTACCAATCAGAAAGGGTTCTGTTGACCTAGCCTCCGGCCCCATGTGGCCTCTCTGTGTACAGTTGCCTCCTCCTTTACATCATGCCCTCCAGAGGTTCATGTGGAGGAGTCTGAGGAAATGGAAAGGCGTTAAGTTTTACCAGAAACAAGAATGACTCCGGGAAGAAAGAGACGCAAGCCAAGAAAGTAGCTTGATGCTGTCAAATGGAGTGTGTACCTCAGTGGTTATCAGAACCAAACGGGCCAGGCAAGAGGACAGTGAACTCTGAAACAACCTCTTGAGGCCTCAATGATCGCGAGGTGAACTTTTGTCCATTTTCTCAGAAGGTGCTCTGTCCCTAACCTTAAATCACTTAAGGATGAATCCAGTGTCCACAAGTGAGACAGCATGTCAGGGTTTGGCCAAGGCATCAGATGTAGTTTGGCATAGTATAAGATGTATTATAGACGTATTTACAAAGATACTAGTTTGTCATTAGCTTCTCTTGGAGAGTTTACTCAAGTTTTTCAAACGCAGAGAAATGTCAATCAAAACTTTAATGTATGGAGACATTCTTGGTAATGACACGATATGTCATTAACAAGAAGTTCAAAGCCCGACCCATGAAATAATTATCAGAAAATTCAATTTTTTTGCAGTTTATTTCTTTATTGAACCCTTTAACAAACTCCCCAAAAACAAAATTCAGATTTTTTTTTTTTTTTTTTNTTTTTTTTTTTTTTTTTTTTGTATCACATTTGATACATCAGGTATTTATTTAGCTCTGCAGAATTTAAACTGGCAAATTTTTTTTTAGATAACTGATCATGTTGATGATGTAGAGGTCGCACAAAAATCATGTATCAAATGTGACACAAATGACATTATAGGGTTAAGAAAGACAAAGAGAATTTTGATTGAAATGTGGGCTCCTACTTTGTTCTGATCATTTTGTTACAAGACAGTATGTATTCATATCTGTATACATCTGTCTGTTGGAGACTGTAGAAAGCATAACTAACTGAGACTTAAACTTCTACAAGCTAGAAAGAACAATTCAAGTAAATTCAAGTTTAAGTTTACTGTAAGCGAGGTCAAAAATTCACCAGCAGACTTGAGTTGAGCATAAAGAGGCCAGAGGAATGGAGCTGAACTGTGATGGTAGAAAGCAGGTCAACGTACTTGCACGACATTGCAGCGTGCCCACTGCATTGTAAACTAAGCCACGTGCTCAGCCAAGCTTGCATTGCCGCGATCCAGACTGATGGTAATTCTGACCGAGCGAATGCAGAAGGAACAGACTGTGCCAGAGGTGGGTTATCTTTCCACATACGTCTACATGGATTTCTCAAGACCAAATTTATTCTGCCGAGATACTGATTGAGTCGGAGTAGTTAATTTATACACTGACTGACACTGAGATGTGCTACAGCACTTTGAGAGATGACTGCTGAAATGTTGAAATGTAACAACAGCGGCATGGAGCGATTATTTGTGGGTTAATGTTTTAAAAACTGTCAGTTGTGAAACTGGTTTTTTTTTTAGATGTCATTTTGGAAAATGTCGAACATCTTGCGTCCCTGAAATGCAAAGCAGCTATGGTGCAGTGGTCTTTGAAGTACGGCATGTAAAATCTAAAAGCAACAAAAGCTTTAGACAAACTGCGCCTCACTTATGAACAGATCAGACACACTTGTGTGTAGATTCTAATCCATATTCTTTTACTGATGGCTATGAGAAACCTGGAGTAGAGAAAGACTTCCAAGAACACATTTACTGTGATGTACATTTACTATGATGTGTTTCAATTCTAATATCCAAAGATTTAAGGCCAAATTGGACAGGTTTTGAGTGGAAAAAATAAGACAAAAGCAGCAGCACCATCATCCAACAAAGTAGTGATAAATGAGTGCAGCCCCCCCGCCCCCATGTATACAGATGGCCAAGTAGTATTGCTATTAATATCTTAATTCTTAATTAATTAATATCTTAAATCTTAATTAATATTTAATGCTTGATTAATGATCACCAGACACAGAAAATCACTTTCACTCAATTCAAGAATGAAGTGTTTTTTGTTATCTGTAATAATAAATTTATTTATGGCTTTCTCAGCTTAAAAATGACAAGGGCAGGTAAGATGGGACTGACTTTGGTCTTTACTTAAAGAGCTTTATGTTTCTATTTGTTTGTCCACAAATGATTTGGTCAGAAGTGGCAATATTGGCCATTCAATCACAGTAGTCACTATCAGCATACATAACACACCAAGAAAGATAATTTTGGCATAAGTTTGATCTGGGAAATCCTGTGGGGATTTGACCTGAGGAACAGTGATAAACAGTGATAAACATTTAATTGTATTGCAGTTATGTGTATTCCCTCTAGTTGACAAAATTTACTTGAAACGTATTGTAATTTTCTGATTGGTTCAACTTCAGTAATGAATGCTGAGCCATGTGTCCAAAGATCAACAAGCTTAACAGTCTTTGATGTTTGTATTTGTCAGGTATAAACTGATGTGTGGCTCTGTGTAGCTACACACTTGCCTGACGGAGGTGAGGTTATTCGTTAAGGCCTGTTCAAGTTTGTTAAGGCCTGTTCTCTTTTTCCAGTCTGTTGAAATTTAAATGCATTCTTGAGTGACTAACATAACTAAACATGTCAATGGAAAATCCCTTAAACTCGTTTAAACAGTTGCAGAGACTGGACGCTATGGAAAATATCAATGAAAGCAACTTAACTATGAAACTCATTAACAAATTCTAGTTTGTTTTGCAAATTATGCTCTGGGACGAAATGATTTAGAGACTGTTGCATGTATGGAAATATGAAAAGCCTTTGTTGCTTGATCTCAAGTGAAAGACATGACATATTGTAAGCTTGTGTATATATATATACACCAGTATATCTATCTATCTATCTATCTATCTATCTATCTATCTATCTATCTATCTATCTATCTATATAT
>VXCM01000118.1:260362-298825 GCA_014773175.1 Lucifuga dentata
TTTTTTTTTTTTTTTTAGAGTTTTGGCTAACATAAAACAGAAGACAATATCCAAAGTTCACTTTAGAAAAGCTAATTATTCTAATAATTATTGTGGGGTTCTGAGAAGGGGTTTCTGAGCTGTAATATCCATTGGTCTAAGAAGCTGAGTTGCCATTGGTTGACTCCTCGGTGAGTGCCTTCTTTTGCTTCTTTTTCTTCTCTGTTTCTGCTTCACTATTCTTCATGCTCTTCTTCTGGTCACTCAAACAGCTGTATCAGCCACATCATACACTAGAGGCCAGAGGTTTGAGGCCCCAAGATTAAAAAAAAAAAAAAAAAAAAAAAANATATACTGTTTGTTTTACAATTGTTGACAGGAAATGACAAAAAAAAAAATACATAAAATAGATGTAACTAATTAGTTTTCAAGAAGTATTTGTCAGCATCAAAGCACTTTGAAATCATTTCAGGCTCAGACTTTGGTTTCATCAAAGTAACTTCCTTTGGCCCAGTCATAATTCTCAAAACCTTTCGCTTCTCTTTTGAATGGATTTAATTTTGGCATAATTTTGATGAATGTTTTGGATCGTTGTCCCGTTGAAGAATGAAATTTTGACCAATAATTTGTAAACCAGATGGAATTGCGTCTTTGAAGGATGGAATAGTAATTCTCTTTCTTCATAGTAATCTAACTATAAAAGCTGAAATGTCTGTTTGTCGTCTGTCTGTCGTCTGTCTATTCATCTATCTATCTATCTGGCACTGTATGAAGTTGATATTCAGCAGATTTAATGCTCGGAACCCAAGGATGTGCAGTGTTGTGTGTGAAGTTGTTTGGATGAGCGGTTCTTGAATTGAGCTGCGCCAGTAAAAAAAAAAAAAAAAAAAAAAAAAAAGTAGTCCGCACGGCAGGATACACTCCAGGCGTGCCAGCGTACGCTCTGGTCCAGTGACATGGTCTCAACCCAGCCTAGTACAGCAAACAAAACTAGCTCACAAAGTGTGCAGAACAAAATTATGGCAAGCTGTGGTGCACACCATTAAGTCTGGCTCATTCCGAACAGGCACGTTTTGAACGGGCACTGCACTATTTCCTTTAACTTGGATCAAACCTCCAGATCTCTCTCCCCCAAAACACCCCATAGCATCACTGAACCAGCTGTGTTTTACATAGGGGTGGTTGCAGAGCAATAGCATGAGCAAACTGTGTAGCAAGTTAATCCCTAAATGATGTGGGAGAAGGCAGACAGCAGCTATTGAATAGAATGTTAAAACACATCACATCAGTAAGGGAACTGGAACACAACTGGAGTGCCAGTGCATTAATACAGACTGGGCATGCCTTCATTAAAAATCATTTCTTAAGCCAAAATCATTTCTTAAGCCACAGTGGCTACATAATGTGCTCTTGTTGACAAATTCTTTTTGAAAATTAATTAGTTACATTTATTTTGTATATTTTTTGTCATTTCTTGTGCAATAAATTGTAAAACAGTGTATTAATGATTTATTTATTTATTTTTTTTAATCTGGGGTGGCCTCAAACTTGTGGCCTCTAGTGTAGATATTGTAAAATTCAACGTACTATATTGTTGACAGGGAGAAGACAGTGATTATTATTAAATATTAAATGAAAGTCCTCAATTTTTTTTTTTTAAGGCGAAATAGGGAATAAAGAACAAGATCAAGGATTTAACTATCCCAGATGACCTGGTTTGAGCAGTCATGTCAAGTTTCAGTAATATGAGCGCAACCAATCATTAAATTCTAAGTAAATGTCAAAATATAAGGCTTGTCCAAAACATGAACCACATTCTTTAGATGTTTGGTTTTTTTTTTTTTTTTNTTGGTTTTTTTTTTTTTTTGCTTTAAAATTTTAGGGAACAGAAATGGTGGCTTAAATTTTAGTTAGATTAAATGATTGTTATGACCAGAGAAAGCGGCATTGATTGCAAATGTACAATAAAACCTAAATTCCTCAGAGTAAATGATGGGAATACGAGTGAGTTTGACTTCATTTTCTCTGCACACTTCAGCATTTAAATGAATTTTCTCCTGTTTCTAAACAGAAATGGGATTTTGAAGATTTGTCTTCTGCCAATAAATGCCAATCAGTGGTTTGTCCCTTTATCTGCCTTTCTGTCTATGTGTGTGGCCAGGCAGATTATCTTACACTGTGATTCATCGGGTTCTTTGACAGGTGCACAGCAGCTTGCCAAAGCCCTGTGTTACTTATTAAAGGGATGGATCTCTTTTCTTTCTTTAGATGAATTGCAAACAGAGAGATATTCAGAGAGGGACTGTCTTCCATGATTATTTAGATGAAACATGAATGGATGTTATTGCTGCTGAACCATCTGTGGTGAAGATGGTGTTCATGAAATCACCTAGTAAAGAAAATGAAATACGGAAGAGAGAACAATATGGAATGTCGTGTAAGTGTAAAGGCCAGCCCGCTTGATGTACAAAATGCTTCCCAAATACCACTGTGGCTTTGGCTTTGTAGCTTTCTTTTTAATTGATGGAAAATTAACAGTTACAACTTTGTGCTGAAAGGCAAGATGATACAGAAGGAAGGAGGGCTGAACAGTTAGCATAAGCATTAATAACTAATATAGATGAAAATGAAATCCAAACTCAAATCAAGGAACTCACAGATTGTATAAAAGAAAAATCAGGTGACGAAAACACACACCCTGCCCCCCGTTCCTTATACCTTCTAAACCAGTGTCAACGAGCGACAGCTGAGTGAGAGCTTGCAGCAAAGCCTGTCTGTTTCAAAGTTCATCACAATTAAGTCAGATGTGTCCCTCCCTGCCTGAGAAGAAGAGGGAAAAGTTAAAAATAAACAGGAGTGGCAGGAGTTGGGCTATAACTGTCGAGTTATAGCCTAACTCCTGTGTCAAAAACATAACAATTGCTTGAACTGATCAGAGATTTTGGCTTTGTTTTATGGTTTATACCATATTGACCTACAGATGAGGCCATCCATATACACATTGTCATTAGATTAATACGAGGTTATTATATTCCTTCATGTTGTGGTAGTACCCACAGACAAATCACCCTTCCATCTTGTCCTAGAAAGCAAATTAAAAAAAACAAAAAACAAAAAACATTGCAATAGTGTTATATTGATGAGTGTGACCCTGTGTTCTCTGAAGTTTTAACAAGAGTATAATACAGGCTTTACAGGTTCTGACATTGATACATGGTATATTATAGGTTTACCTTATGGAAGGGTGATTTTTGGCAGTCTGCCTACATTCAAGCTTAGTGTTCAACCAACTTCCTTCCTGTTAACAGTGGGTCACTGTGGTACGTGTGTGTGTGTGTGTGTGTGTGTGTGTGTGTGTGTGTGTGTGGTCATACTACATAAACACATTTCAGGTTGAAAAACCGCATAAAGAACAGCATTACATTAAAGCGCATCTCTGGTTTTGCCTCATGTGGAACCTCAAAGCAGTTTCTATTTCCTGTGCTGGTAGAAAAAACAGCAGCTGCCTATTGCATTATTTTGGACTACACAACATGTTTTTCAGCACTATTACACATATGAGCAAAGCTGAAATCAAGTGGAGCAGACCCCAAGATGATTGAGCCGCATCATCAGATTACACTGGTTTTCTAGCTACTTATCCTCTTCCTGTGGAAATATTCTGCATAGCAGCTGTGAAGTACTTAGCAGTAATGGATGATCTCTGGGTAAACGAGTAAACCCAACCACTTTGGGCAATGTAAGTTTACCTATCTTGTCACTTCAGTGTTTCAAGTCTGAGAGTTAGGCCCAAAGCTATGCTGGAAAGGGATATGATCCTTTGGTACTGGAGCTGAAGTAGCAAGATGGAAACTCCAAGAAATTACTGCGATTTGTTTTAAAATCTAGGTGAGTGAAGGAATTCATAAATTTCAACTCATTAATTTCATTAATATTTTGATATTTTGTCATTGTTTTTTTTTGTTTGTTTTTTTTGTTTTTTTTAAGATCCAATCATGTACAAGTTTCTGGTTGAAAAGGGCTAGATGATCATAAGGACCATGAAAAGGTAGCTTAGGTGAAATGAATAATAAATAGCATTGGTTTTTCATAGTCTTTTGCAATATTTTATCAACACAAAGGCAAAATATCATACTGAGGCATTTCATTCCTTTCTGCAGATTTTTTTTTTTTTTTTTTTTAACTCTAAGCTGTTTTAATTTGTGGAATTTCAGCCTTTTGTTAGGTTATAACTGTTTAACATTTGAATAATAGTGTGTGTATTTACTTATTTGACTATCTAAACCTCTATGTACTTTAATACAAACTTCTAATTTTGTAAAAAGTTCTCTAAAAAAATTAAAATTTCATAACAGTGAATGGTATAAAAAAGTTGCATATTTTTAAAAAAAGCTTATTTTGCCTTTTATTTAGTGTTTATCACACATCTATCATATTGATAATAAATGCAATACATTTGCAAAATTGGCTGCATGGTGATGCTATTGTTATCATGACTATTGCATCAGGAGTGACCCTATGATAATAGTGTCGTGATCCACCATTATCTCAACCAGGCTATATACACATTGAAAGATTTCTTTTATGAATTTTAACATTAATTTGATCACAGTATTATTGATTTTAATTTTCAAATTTCAATGGAGAGACAATATAATCTGAAATACCCAATTTTCTTCTTTACCTTTAAAAAAGAAGAAAAAAGTGGTGTCAGTTTCTCCCCCTCTTGTCGTTTTTTTTTTTTTTTTTTTTTTTTGAGCAATTTCTAAATTTTCACAAATTTAAACTCCCTTTGGGATATAGGAAGAGGATAACAGTCCACTTATTACCTGTTACTGATGCTCGAAATATTCATCACTTTCTCCCCCTCAGACCTGAACACTCAGCTTGTCAGAATGAGCATCCCTCAGCTGACATGGCCCCACCGTCATCGTACCAGCAGGAATATTAAATGGTAAAAGGTGCTAACTCCCTTTTTGCTGGTGCACCTATCAGTGTAAATTAATCCCAGGCAATCACTTACTGGTGGTGCTGACAGACAGTAACCGTGTTGGAGGCAGTAAGGGGAGATGTGCTGTCAGCCAGCTCAGTGTTCCTGTGCACCTAAGAGGCAGTGGAGACCACAACCTTGTCAACACCCCATGACCTCCTCATCACCACACAAGAGTGGCTCAGAAAAGTGTCTAAGATTGTTTTGCCTTTCAATTTGAAGCTTTTTAACCTTCCCAGTTCTATTCTCAGAAGTTCCTGGTGAAAATGTTTTCTGGAGCTCAATCAGTAGACCTGAATCAGGATTACTGCAGAAAGGAGCTATGGTCTGTTTAGGCAAGGGAGTGGCAGCCGTCTCTCTACTGGATCTCTCAACTGCAGAGACCAAGAAGTGCTCTCTTTATACAGGAGACTAATAAATCCATTGGCTTTTCTCCTAAATGATCCTTCCAGAGTTGCTTGTAGTTGACATGAAAGGAAGAGATAAGCTGCTATATTTAGGTGAATGCATTGATCAATAATGCATTCTAGCTCTTCCAATACTGGCCTCTTGATTAGCTTGTGCTCATATATTGCCTTGGCTCTGCTGCATTCACAGATCATCCTGGAGGCAAATGCACCGATTAACATCAAAAAAATTGCCTCAATGAAACTCGTACAAAGCTAGAAACGCCTTGCTTGTGATTGTCTTATATCACTATAAATTGTTCAAGCATTTTGCTTTTTTGTGTGCATGGTGTGAATGAGTGTGTGATTTTTTTTTTATTTTTTATTTTGGTAAAGCCAGGCAATTGTGAGACCTTTACATAAGGTAATGCAGGTGTATTTGTTGTTAGCTAATAACAGCCGAGAAATGTATCACCCAAGCCTCAGTTCTGAGTTCTTGAAAAACAGGTAAATGTTTCTTTTGGACCCCTGCATGGTGCCACTTTACTGTTACCTATGTGGTACTGTCTAAATGTGAATGTTGACAAAGTTATTTTTGGTGTGCCACCCCCCANACTCCACCCACTAGGCATCCAATAGTGTAAGATGGCCCTCTGTCTGAGGTCGTGGTAACCATAGCAGGCATTGGAAAGTGAAATGCGATGCGGCGGCCCTCTGTGTTGTGTTTCTGAATCACAACTCTATAATGAGCTGGCAGAGCTCAGGCAGCATCAAAGATGCAGCAGCCCAGTATCTGTTTCAACCCACAATGTACAACAATGCAGTGTCACCTGTGCTTGGGGGGAGTGGAGGTAGTGGGCCCAGGATGAGGAAGAGGCTGAAAGTTTGCTACCATCCTGCTGTGTTCACTCCTATTCATTCAGCTCACACTGTAAAAGACCTGCTCCACCTTAATATGTGTCTGCTAGTTTGATCCTGTGCATTGACATTTTTAGACCCAACAATTACATGCACACAATACTCAGATTTTTGTCTGTACTGCAAGTAAGGCAAAAAATCCAGGATGTATGCATGGATTGAATTAGTAGTATTCTGTCATTTGCCGAATATGCTTCACTGGTTGCTTAATCATCTAAAGGTGAGGAAATACATGCACAGAATGCTTATGCAGATTGCAAACTGATAACTGGCCCTACAGTCGCATAATGTAGGTCTGATACTCAAGAGTACATCGTTTATTTATGCCAATTTCAAACTGAATAAGGTGATTCTGTCACTCTCATTTTGTAAAATAAGACAAAATTCCTGAACATACATTAAAGTAATGTCAATATTTGCTAATATATTAGCCTTGGTTTGTAATCAAGTAGTTATTTTACAGTCAAAATACCTGTATATGTGAAAAAGTGTTATTTTTGATGTGGAACAATAACAGAAAGGCCTGCCACGAAAGCAGCAATGTGCTTGAGTTCACCATGACTCAGCTTGTAGTTGCAGCACCTTAAATAGTCAATAAATAAGTTATGCTAGTAGAAACAGCACATAGCGGATTATCTATGCAGCTCACCTAGTGACTAATGAGTAGCAAGACAAGTTACACTGTAGGTGGCCATATTGGGGCATCTAATTAAGAATTTTCTTTCAAATTATCATACATATGTAAAGTGTTGCCAAAAAAAAGGGGGGGGGANTTAAGAATTTTCTTTCAAATTATCATACATATGTAAAGTGTTGCCAAAAAAAAGGGGGGGGGACAGAATTAGTTCCCAAAGAGCAGAAGCTTGTGATTACAGACAGTCATGGAATGTTGTTATTTTTCTGGACATTAGAATTACTGGTAGTGCATGTATGTTGTTTGTTTTTGTCTTCATATAGCATTAAATATGATCAGTATTGGCTGATATAAAGGACAGTTTGTGCAACAGTATCTTAATCTGAAGAGACATTCTATTTTCATGTCCTTCCAGATGCAAGTAGCATGCACACAGATGTTGACACATTTGCAGATATGAATTAAATGAAAACCACCTCCTGAGTCACTACACTAAATTAACAGAATGGCCATTTTTTCCTATTCATCCAGAATTCTGTTTTTACAAACTGTGCATTGTAGGTGTTGTGTGTTTGCCTAATAGAGAAGTTTCTTGGAAAGTGTTTGTTTTGTAAGATTAATTTTCAAACAAAATGTGTCCTTTGTCCTGTGAGTTATTTCTCATAATTTCAGTGTTGTTTGATATACAGTAGGTGTCACTTGTTCATTGTATTTAATATGTTGAGATTAATATTACAGCATATTAATACAGTAAATCTTGTTTAAACTCTGGCCACATTAAATTGACATCATAGTTGAGAGCAATTACATTTCAGAAATAATACATTTGTAAGTTGTATTTTGAATGTTGAAATGAAGTGTTTTTGGCAAAGGAAAGTGTCCACTCATTCTTATTCTGTACTCTCCCAACCATCTACCACTATTAGATAATTAGAGATGATAACTCCAGGAGCTGCATGACTAAACAGCCTGGCTTTAGTTTCTCAGAGGTCTTTTTGATATGCTGTTAAGGTGACTCACTGGGGTCAGTTTACTCTGAACTGCTAATAACAAACCTTTGGTAACTGTGGTAAAGAAACAAAACAACTGCATCCTGTACAGCAGTCACAGAAGATCCCCCTGAAACAGTCTAAATGGCTGTTTGTGATGGTCAGCACAAGTACTGTGAGTTTGGTAATCACTAAAGTACAGCTTCAGCCGGGTTTCACACAGGAACTTTGAATAATCTCATTATGAATTATTCACTAAAATGAAGAATGCCTAGATCTGAATGCCTCGATCATGAGTTATCGCCAATTCTTCACTTTTTATTTCACTCTCAAGTTTACATTTGTCGCTGTGTGTTCATAGATGTATTTCTGCTTGTTTCACATAACAAGCTTATCTGGTGCAGATTTTAAAATAGAGCTTCTTCTTGGAAAGTGCTACATCTCACATTGATTATTGGAAAAGCTGCAGTTAATGGTTCCTTTTTTAAAAATCCCACAACACCTGAAAATGCTGTAGCTAAAAGATTTTTCCAAATTTTGTTAAAGGTAATGAAACCCTTAAATAGTTCCATCTATAAATAAGAAAGACATAGAAATGTTATACGTTATTATATGTCGTGACTTTTAATATATATGGGATGTTAATGTAACCCTCTATACAGTATATTTCACATTTCATGCTATATAATTTTCACATGTTGTGCTTGAAAATCACTCAACAAACCACTGTGTCTTCTGTTTCTACAGGAGAGTCCTCTGACCCAGCTCCTTCCTCCCCAGTGACCAGGCCCTTGCTGACTCAGGGACATCATGGGACCCCTCCCCTTTCACCTGTCTCCAGTCCTCTTTCTACTTTTGTCCCTCCTCCTCATTTTCCAGCCATGCACTTCCTCCAGGCCCCAGATAGTTGACAGGTCATCTGCCTCCCTACAGCTCCAGTCTTCGAGTAATGTTACGGGGTCCAGCAAGCGGACGTGTTCGGACAAGGCAGTTTGTAAACCTGGTGTCTTGCTTCCAGTGTGGCTGCCAGTCAACCCACCAGTGGGGGAGCAGGCGGGACGGGCTGTCGTATACTTCATCTGTCTCATATACATGTTCCTTGGTGTGTCGATCATTGCAGACCGCTTCATGGCAGCCATAGAAGTCATCACCTCTCAGGTATAAACTTTAAGCTGGTATAATGAAATAGTGTATAATCTTTTAAAGACTATTGTTGGGCTGGTGATTATGATCTTTCATAATCTATCATTAATAATCACTATTGCAAAAGTACCATTAATAATCATTGCAAAAGTTTCATCTTTTAACTACAGTAACTGTATAATAGCCTGTTAAAGCTTAGTTTTGTTTTTTTTTCATTCCTTTATAACATGTTGACATAAACAGGTAGCACATTGAATTTAGAAACTATATTGAATTGAAAAGCCATACTTTTTGGGTGTATCTAACCTAAAATGTATGAGGCTAATAAGCAAGTATTTAACCTGTTTCCATGTGTGTTGCCATCTCAGGCCAGACAACACAGCAGACCAATCAGGACAGAGTGGGTTTTTCAGGAGGGAGCATTAAATAGACTTGAGCTAAAACGCCCTGTTTTCACTCAGTGTGCACACTGAGTGAAAACAGGGCATTTTAGCTGGCCAACCAGTGTCTTTTTTTGCACTTTAAAACATTAAAGGTTTCAAAACAGACCCCTAATTAAAAATTGGAACACAGACATCTTTATGTCTTCTTTAAGTCCCTGTAAGAATATTACAGGAATTACATTATTGGAATTTCTCATCAAGGCTGGTTAAGAATCATTAGCATCACTTTACAAAAACCTAATAGCTCACTCCTGGCATTGCTTATGATATACTGAGTGCTGGTCTAAAAAAAAATATTGGTTACAGTTTGGGTTTTCTGACCTTCAAACCTTGAACTCAATATTAAAAAATTTATTGAAAGCATCCTTTCTCAGTATCCTGCATGAAGCAACTGCATGAGATAATGTTGTTTTCATTCAGAATATTGTGGAGTTCTAAAGAAATTGAGTGTTATTAGTTGGAATAATAAGAATTTGGATGAACTGATATTTTTATTTGGCTCCTAAAATTTGTTGTAGGAGAAAGAGGTGACTATCACTAAACCCAACGGGGAAACAACAGTGACGACAGTGCGAGTCTGGAATGAGACTGTGTCCAACCTCACACTCATGGCCCTGGGCTCCTCAGCACCAGAGATTCTACTTTCTGTTATTGAGGTACACTGACTTAGTGCAAAAAAAAAAAAAAAAAANAAAAAAAAAAAAAAAAAAAAGTTCATTACTGTGAATGTAATATGGAAAATAAAACCGTAAAAAAAGTAATTTCATGTACATGCTCAGCTCTTTTGTTATGTGACAGAATTTTAATTTGTTTTAAATTAAACTAAATAGTCTTATTGACAGGTTTTTGTTTTTGTTTTTTTTTACATTGACTGCTTAATAACTCAAATTGAATTACGGTAATTATTATTATAGCAGTTTTGACTTTCAGTAATGCTGTAGAGCTTTTTTTTTTACTTTGCTGTACTTACATTTGCAGTTGATCATGGTAAATACAATTAAAGTAAACAACAAGTAAAACTACTGACTTAGTTAATTTAAAACTAATGAAAAGAAGGGTAAACATGACCTCTGGTTGATGACCAGCATACAGCATCACAATTAGCAATATGCAGAAAATGTACAGTAGTTTTATATATATATATATTGTAATCGTCACTAAGATTCAGACATAATTTTGTATATTTTGTTTAATAAATGGATCTTAAATTCAATTCCAGTCAGCATTAAAAACCCTTTGATTTGGGTCATTGACATCCATCTAACTTTTACGTTCTTCTTTTCCTTAAATTTTCACTTTGGTAGGTGTGTGGGCATAACTTTGATGCAGGGGAGCTTGGTCCAGGCACTATTGTAGGCAGTGCTGCCTTCAACATGTTTGTGATCATCGGTCTGTGTGTTTGGGTGATCCCTGAAGGTGAAGTTCGCAAGATCAAACACCTACGTGTGTTTTTTGTCACGGCTTTCTGGAGTATCTTCGCTTACATCTGGCTCTACCTCATTCTAGCTATCATTTCACCTGGAATTGTAGAGGTCTGTATGTATTTGTTACTGCAGACTAGCGAGCATCTGCATTGATCCCAAATATGTAAATAAATCAAATGCTCATATTTCCTATATTACCAGGTGTGGGAGGCCATAGTGACGTTGATCTACTTCCCGGTGTGTGTGATCTTGGCTTGGATCGCTGACCGTCGCCTGCTGTTCTACAAGTACATGCACAAGCGCTATCGTGCTGATAAGAGACATGGCATTGTGGTGGAAATGGAAGGTGACTTGGAGCCCAAGGGCATCGATGTGATCATAGATGGAAAGATCCCAGACAGTAACCCTGGAAACTCATCCAATGTGACTGTGCAGCCAGCCAATGACGAAGGCCAGAACAAAGATGAGGTAAGATATGTGGCGCACAGAGAAATGCTGTTGGAGTCTCATGTTGCAAGATTAAATGGAGTAATATAATAAAAATTGTTTTTATCATTTGAGTCTTGCATTTGATCCATGTTGTGCTAATCTTTTCATTACGAAATGTTTCTCTGAAATTAGGTTAAAAGCAAAAGTAAAGTTTTTCTTAAACAGGACAATACTGCAGTATTTCTTAAAATGCAAAAGGAAAATAAAGGGAAAGGAAGGACAGAGGAAAATTTAAGAGTTAGTCCTCTTCTTGTTAGCTCCAGTCTTGGCTCCATCAGTAAGAACACATCATACACCTGAAAATTTATTTTAAATTCCCATGGAGAACACAAGATTTCCATAAATATCAATATGTTGAGCTAAATTACAGAAACATTTGTGTAAAATGATGCACAATCTATGAAGATCTTCCAATTATTTAAATCTTCAAGAGGAATAACAAGATTCAAGAAATGAATGGGGTCAACCAAAGGAATTTTAATAGTAGGCATTTACAATTTTTTTTTCCAAATTAGCCAAAATAGATTTTATTCTGCACATCACATTTCATGAGAAACACCTGAACATATTTGTCACAAAAA
Organism: Lucifuga dentata; assembly: GCA_014773175.1. Taxonomy (NCBI): domain Eukaryota; kingdom Metazoa; phylum Chordata; class Actinopteri; order Ophidiiformes; family Bythitidae; genus Lucifuga; species Lucifuga dentata. The sequence continues at coordinate 272,339 of VXCM01000118.1, forward strand.
TGTATTTAAGCTATTTCCTCCAAACTTTGCCAGCCCAAACTCAATACAGTCTGTTGAGCCACAGATGTGTAAATTGTAAAGCTGGGAATTTAATACATTTATCACACAGTATGTGCAACAAGTTGGGTGAGCATTCCTATGCAGGTCTGGAGCTGATGTTAACTGGTGACTTCATCTATCCCCTGGCTCAGCAGTGGATATCAGGCTCCATCATCACGTAACTGCTGGACTGAGTAATAGGACACATCATTTCCTGTCCTAACCTCGAGATCTTCTGCCCCTAAATTTGTTTGTGAATCCTACTCTTCCCTTGGGCTAAGCTAAATGTGACTGACCCTATTGGCTTGTATGGCAGTACTATGTAAGCCACATGACCTGCTCAGTTGTTTCTACATGTAACTTGAATCATTATAAGTTTAATGTTTGAGTGCAGGCAAGTCTTCAAGGTCATCAGGTGGGCACCTTCTCAATAAATGGTGTTATCTTGGGTTAGGCCTATGACACACAAAAGGTTCACATCCAGTGCCACCCCTCCTCTTTGCATAGGTGTTCCTACACACCTAACACTACTTTGTTCATACCTGTACACCATGCCAGCCAGTTAGCAGTCATGCTACCTATTTTACAAACTTAATAAGCTGCGGTGATTCACTAACCTGGCTGAAAAGCTATACATCAAAATAAAATGGTGAATATACAACTCATAACCCAAGGCACTTCTACACAACCAAGCGGTATCCATGCATACCAACTCTGCTACCTGACTTGAAGTTAGCAACCTTGCTATCTGCTACCTGAGCCTGGCTTATTAACAACTGTGCCACCTCCTACCTTGAATGCCTAACAACCAGAGCAAACACAATGTACAGCAAAACACATGACCACATTTACCTTCTCTCTTCTCTTTCTATACAACCAACATGCATAACAACTCTGCTACCTGCTCATTGGAGCTAGCATGTTAACTGCTGTCTGAAGCTAGCTTGTTACCTGACATAGCATGGCTAACAAACAGAATGCCTGAAATGGGATAGAAGCAGGATGCTTCTAATATAAACCTACTGTAATTCTGTCTGCCTTCATGCCCTACATCTCACTCCAATTAAGTTTCTTCTTCTCTATGATTTTCCATTTCACCCACAGACCATTTTACCTTTACATCTGATTGCTTCTTCTTGCCTATGAATCTCTTCTGCAACCATTTTCTCTTCCCTGCTGGTGATGACTTGCTTGTGTTGTATACCAGCTGTCCTATGTTGAGTCCAAAGCCACCACGTCCCTGCTGTACCTGCCCTATAACATCCCTGCACCTAAGTTCTGCATGTGCCATTGAAACTGCGTCTCTATGATTCCACTTCCTTCCTGCTGAGGCTGTCAGGGCTGCACTCCTCACTAACATGTCCCTAAACTCTGTCAAAGCCTCACCTTTGCACATTTATGTTGGAAATAGGGAGCTCTGAAATCCTTTCTCCATACAGCACACTGCTGAGGCAGTGCAGGACTCCCAGCCATTTCCTGCTGTGAGAGCTGATCACTCTCTCTAACTTCTCTACATTTGAGATTGGTACATCATACACCGTTAGGGGTCACATCAGCCAGGGCAGCAGACCAAACTACAGACACCACAACTTAATTTGCCTGGAAGTCCTGATTTCTCTAAGCTGCTAATGCCATCAATTATCAGCTGTCTCAGTTCCTGGACCTGCTCCATGTCATTAAGGGCTGCATTGTACTACCTCCTTAGCCTTTTCACTGGCTTCTCTAGTACTGCAGGCATTACCTTATTATCCTTTCCATCTATATGAAAACTTGTACTTCCTAACACACCCTTAATAACCAAGCTGCTCCTTGATTGTCCAGCTTAACCTTCATCCTAGCCCATCTTAAGTTGTCATTCAATGGGAAGCAGGTCGTGACACCTCTTCATAACATTTGTGAAAAAATAATTCTCTCTATATATCCCGTATGTTACTTAAAAACTGGTTTCTCTTCCTGGATAGATGGTCCATATCCTGAAAGACCTGAAGGAGAAACACCCAGACAAAGACATCAATCAGCTGATTGAGATGGCAAACTACTCTGCCTTGCGTCAGAGGAAGAAAAGCCGTGCCTTCTACCGTGTCCAAGCAACTCGCATGTTGATTGGTGCCGGCAACGTGCTAAGGAAACATGCTGCTGAGCATGCACGTCGCAAAGCTACCAGTGGAGGAACAGAGGACGACCGGGCCACATGTTCCCACATTTCTTTTGAAAGTCCCCAGTATCAGTGCACAGAGAACTGTGGCACTCTGAGCCTTGGGGTGATCCTTGTAGGGGGCACAGATCAGAACACTTTCTATGTGGACTACCGTACAGAAAATGGTTCTGCCAATGCCGGGGCTGACTATGAATTCTGCGAGGGAACCCTGATCTTTAAGCCTGGAGAGACCCAGAAAGAGATCAAGGTGAGAGAGGGGAAGAGAGAGTGAAGGGCAAAGAGGAAGTAATTCAGGACTGATTTCTAAAAATGTCATTGTTGAAAGTCTCTTCAGATAAGTTACAGTGACAAGTTGGAAGTTGACTTGATTTCAAGTCAAATAAATCCTAGATGTTCCACAGATAAGTAAAAATGTTTCTGGCTCATCCACCCATTCATCCTCTATACCCACTTATCTTGTGCAGGATTTACCAAATGTCTTGCATAAACTTTTATTTGTGAAACTATGTAAAATTTGTTAACAGAGTTTTAGATTCACATGAATGATAGTGAGCTCAACGATGCTGTCATAAAGTGAAAAGTCTGACCATGTTCAAGCTGAATCTAAGTACCACAGTCAACAAGTGAACTTACTGAGGACACATTACATGGTGGTTTGCCTGATTTTTTTGAGCCCAATTTTGAGTTGGCTGTCTGGATCCAACCAATCGAGTCTGCTGGTTGGGATGGAATGTCGTCTAGTGTGAACCGATTATCAAGGGTGACCAAGCCTTAGTGATTTTGAAAGTTTTAAGTGTCTGTTAAAAGTGTTATGACCCTTATTAATGCTGTCTTGAGGTGTCACCTTTCACTGCTCTCTGCTTTCCAGGTGGGCATCTTGGACGATGATATTTTTGAGGAGGATGAGCACTTCTTTGTGCGTCTTCAAAACTTGAGGTTAGATCAGGGTGGAAGTGAAGGAATGGGAACACCACCAAAAGGTAGACTAGTGGAGCCGATGGTTGCCACCATCACTATCTTGGATGATGACCATGCTGGCATCTTCACCTTTCGTCAGAGAGTGCTGCGGGTGAGTGAGAGCACAGGAATACTGACAGTGACGGTGGTGAGGAACTCCGGCTCCAGGGGTACGGTTACTGTACCGTACCATACAGAGGATGGCACTGCCAAGGCTGGAGTGGACTATGAGGAGACCAGAGGGGAGCTGGAATTCACCAATGAACAGACCAGGTGAGGCACAGTCAACAAAATGAGGCACTGACTGGGAAATTAGACTTTAGGAGCCACCAAGTCTGATTGATGTGTTTCCTTGGAACATTAGCAAGTGGCAAATATTGAGACTTGTAACAATGCATCTTCCTATTCCGCTTCGTATGAACAATATTTTTTTTTTCCCCCAGGGAAACTACACGGGAAAATTAAATAATGGAGGAATTAAAATATTTCTCTTTTGGACCTTCATGGTTCCTGGAAAACTTTGGAAATGTCTGCCTTGAGGCTATGCTTTCTATGCTTGCTAGTTGTAAAGAATGGGTAGTATACCATGGTCAACTTAATTACGAAACCTTACCCTTGTCATAATTACCATAATGAGAATGTGACAGAAAAGCCTGTATTGTTTTGCTCACACTTGTAGTCTTGGAATGTAGAAACTTCACTGCATCATCATCATTCATGCCGGCATGTGACCACTAGTGCTTGTTGGAAAGGATAATCTGACACTCACAGTAAGATTATTATGGGTTTATCAACCAACCTTTCCATTCTGAGAAGGTCAGTTTCGACTGAATTACGTGACGACTTGACATCCAAGATAATACCTCCCCTGATCAGGTGTGGGAACCTCTTGTAAGCTCACAGATCCTTTTCCCATTAAAATTTCATGCTATATAATCTGTGTTTGAACATAGGCTAATTGTACACTTAGAGGAAGCCACTGTTATGTAACGTGACCATTCAGTAGATACTGTACAGTGAAGGACATCTGAAGAAAATAGAAGGTGATGGACTAATGGGGAAGTGTGTGTGTGTGTGTGCGTGTGTGTGTCAAAGTATTCAACAAATTAACTAATACCTAGAAAAGACTATTACAATTACATGGTCTAATGAGGCATTTAGTTTGTTATGGGCTAGTCCTGTGCACGTGTATGTATTTGTGTGCACACGTTCTCTGAAGAGCAAAAGCACACTATGTTTGGGCCTGAATTATTTAGACTTCTAATGTGACTCATTATTTAGGTCACTTTAGCTTGTGATGTGATTTTGATGATGTAAATGTATCTGTATCTGTATTTTCTGTGTGTGTGTTTATGGTGTCTCCACAGTCAGAGCTTAAAAGTGCACATCATTAATGTGTCAGAATATGAGAAGCAGGAAAACTTCTTCATCATGCTCGAGGAGCCCAAATGGCTGAAGAGAGGAATTTCTGGTAAGTGTGTCAGCATTTTAAATTTCATCAATATATTTAAGCGGCTTTTATAAAGTAAATAAATATCGCAAAATGGTTAAACACAAACATCATTTCCACACTGAGTAGCGCAGCCCAAACACATGGCAGCTGAACACTGAGTCACCTGCTTCAGAGCAAGTAACCGAAGATTACACTCTGCCGTTCACCACTCTCTCTGTGTCTCTGTGGGATATCTACAGCAGCCACTTATGAATTTAGTATCAGTTGCCTGTTACCTGCAACCTCAGTGTGCCAAAGGGGAGGTGCAGGAACTGGATATGTGCTTGTTAGAGGTGGTAAAAAGGAATCAATTACATCTTTTTGTAATGTAATTCATTTCATTAAACAGAATGAATGAAGGGTTACAGTGAGAGCAAACTGCTGAACTTTTACTAACGGCGATACATGTTATCTTTGTAATATATGTACTTGTTTCTGCCGTGCTGAGAAAGCGGCCAACCTATATGGGCTCCGTTTATTCAACATTATAAGTTCTCTCAAATGATTTTGGCATGTGAAAACAGTTTTACCTGTGTAACGTTGTATTATATCATTCTTTATCTTTCTTACCAGCCCTGCTGCTGAACCAGGGTAAGACAGTTTATGAGTTTGGGTTTTAAATGTGCAATGTGAAGCATTTCGATATGAGATTTGAAATATGAGAGAGAAAAAGTTCTATGCTGCTTAGTTTAGGGAAAACAAGTCCCATGAGCCACTACAACAGGAAGTACATCAAAATAAGAAAGCAAGGTGCTCTCAAAATGCTTCATATGGCACTAAAAATATTAAAACTTTGAAAGTGAGTGTGGCACATGCTTTTCTTCTTTATGTTTAAGGTTCTGGCCAATACTGATTGCTGACTTTTTGGCATGTGTGCATGGGGTTTCATAAGACAAGGTCATGACAAATTGCAAGGCTCTAATGATAATATTGTCTCTGCTCTGACAGGTAACCCAACCCCTGAGGAGGAGGAGGCCAGGAGGATCTCTGAGATGGGTAAACCCATACTGGGAGAACACAGCAGGCTGGAGGTCATCATACTGGAGTCCTGTGAGTTTAAGGTGTGTGAGAGGCTGATGGATGGCAATACACCTGTCCCTACAAGGGACAAGTATATTTTAGCTATTTACATATTAAATATATTTGAACAGTCATGTGATAAAGATATGTATATGCATGTGCTCATATGTGTATGGTGTATGCTAAATTTGTTTTAAAAGTATATTTTTTGTGTGTTGTCATATGATAAAGATGTATATGTATATGCTCATATGTATATGATGTATGCTAAATTTGTTTTATAAGTATACTTTTTGTGTGGTTGAACTTTAGGTCTGTAAATGAATTGTTTGTATTGTAAAATGGTGGGGAGTTTATTCCCAAAAGATGTGTAATTTAAGTGTGTAAAGAAGGAGTGCAAGTGAGTTTTGGTTCATTAACCACCTGGCACTCTCTCATGCCTCAGACTCCAAATGGAGTACTCGACCAGGTACGGTTTCAACGAGCATGCTGTGTGCGGTGGAACTGATTAGATAAGGCTTTTATCTCTTCTACTAGAATCTTCTTCATCTTCCTGATTGCATTAATATATAATTGGAGCTACAGTTTCTCCAATCTGAAAATTGTTTGCTGTGCATTACATGCATTTCATTTTGAGATGCAGAGAGGAAATGTATGAATGTACCTGTGTCATCTTGTGTGTGCAGCCTTTGAGTGATATCTTCAATGTTGGATCAGTTAGTGTTAAGTGTAATTCAGGCAGTTGCATGGAGTGGTCGGTGCTGCTGTGTTACCATAGCAGACACACCCCACCACCCCACCACCCCACCCAAACCCTCCCACGACTCATCCATGCATTATCTGACTGGTTGTTGGTACCTTCCAGCACTTAGCTAACATTTTGGAAGCCAGAGATCACTGTTAATATCCTGACTAATGGTGGCGAAGGTGTTAAAACAGGGAAATTCATCAGAGGTGCCACACTATATGTGTTTGTTTATACTCTGTTACACACTGCATGGAGCTCTTAGGAACACTGTCCATTGATCAGAGAAGCTGCCACTGTCCCCCATGATTTTGGATCTTGCAAGGGTGATTTTTAAAGGCAATCTCTAGTTAGTGTTTTGATCCCAGCCTTTGTGTGCTTTCATACAACCCGACGATCATCTTATTAATAAACTATTTAATTTTTTCTAACAGAGCACTGTGGACAAACTTCTGAAGGACACTAATCTGGCTGGGGTGATTGGCACTCATTCATGGAAAGAACAGTTTATTGAAGCGGTCACAGTCAGTGCAGGTCAGTGTGAGTTGCGATCATGTGCGTAATGCTTTTTATGTACTAGTTATATTGCCAAATCTTGAAAGAAAATAATGAAGTAATTTGAGCAAATGTATAGCTAACAGCATCTTATTCTTTCTCATGTCCTGTGTTTTCTCATTTTTGTCATGCCATATTGGATTTTCCACTTATTTGTACACTAAATACCAATATTACCAATAGAATCAGGATCATGCTTTGTATTGTATCTTAATTTTCTTGTCTTTTTTTAACAGGTGATGAAGATGAAGAGGGAGAAGAACAGAGAGCGCCAAACTGCTGTGACTACTTCATGCACATCCTGTGCATTTTCTGGAAGATTTTGTTTGCTTTTGTTCCACCCACTGAGTTTTTGAACGGCTGGGCATGCTTCATAGTGTCAATCAGTGTGATTGGTTTCTTGACAGCCATTATTGGAGATATAGCATCCCACTTTGGCTGCACTGTCGGCCTGAAGGACACTGTCACTGCCGTGGTGTTTGTAGCTCTGGGGACCTCCGTTCCTGGTGAGTGAGTGAGTGAGTGAGTGAGAGAGAGAGAGAGAGATGTACAAACACATACATTTGGCATTCTTGATTTCTAATCATTACTGTCCTCAATGTATATTTGCACTTTGTGGTGGATCCTGATTTCTGTATGTGATGTGAAGTTACGCAGTAGGATGATTTTTTTTATTGGCTAAGAGAGATGAATGTCACACATGTTTAACATCTGGTGAGAATGTGTCTCAGACCACCTCCAAATTCTACATTTACACTACAGGTCTCGATGCCCAGTGCCTTCTTAAGTGGCCCATATCTGATACCTGTGTTTACATCGTCTAAACCTGAAACAACCCACATGTGCTCAAGAAGATTTAGTTAAACAAAGTGCTGCAATGGACACAAATCAGATTCAAATCAGTGATCAAATCAGTGATTATTGCTTTCCAAAACATCTTCAAGGGTCTGCAATGACTTAATAATATTTTTCAGGGCAGAGAAGAGGGTTGGTCATGTTGTTGTAGCTTGAGCCTGTGCAGCAATGATCACTGTTACTCTGGTTCAGAGGTATTGATTGATTAATTGATTGATTGATTGATTGATTGATTGATTGATCATCACAGATCATTGAGTTCTACAGCTCTACGTAATTTGTATGCAGACAAAATAGAAGAGTTTTTGGCACATTGACAGATATCAGATATGTTATTTCCACATGTGAACATGGACCAAATGGATCTGAGAATATTCAATTCCATAATCCTCTTTACATGTTCACAACACATATGTCCGATATGAGCCACATGTAAGCAAAAAATTGAAATCGGATCACTTATACCTGGTGGTGCAAATGTAGCAAAAGTGGCTTAGTTGTCTGAACTTCAGTCTGTTATAAATGTGACTTGGGTGCATTTACACCTGCCTATCAGTTATAGCCTAATATAGACGTTCAAGATGCACGCACTGACTAGGTTGAATGAGGCAAAGGTAATACCACTTTCAGTTTCCTAAACATTTCAATCTGCTTTGGAAGCCAAGAGGTCACTTGGCATAATTTTTTTGCAGCTGTTTTCTCCTAACATGAGATATTAAGCCTCAGTAGTAAAATCCATGACTTGGTTAAATGGAGATTTTTTTTCAAAGAGATGACATCTTCTAATTTCACCCTCTCTTTTGCAGATACCTTTGCAAGCAAAGTCGCTGCCACTCAGGACCAGTATGCTGATGCTTCTATAGGAAATGTGACAGGCAGCAACGCAGTTAACGTGTTCTTGGGCATTGGGGTGGCCTGGTCTGTGGCAGCTGTATATTGGAAGATCAAAGGTAAGGTCTTCCGCGTGGAACCTGGCTCGCTGGCCTTCTCCGTCACACTCTTCACCATTTTTGCCTTCTTCACCATGGGAGTGCTGATGCTACGCCGGAGGCCGTCCATTGGTGGTGAACTGGGAGGACCAAAGACCACCAAAGCCCTCACTGCATTGGTTTTCTTTGGACTCTGGTTCCTCTACATCCTCTTCTCTAGCTTGGAGGTCTATTGCCATATTCAAGGCTTCTGAGAGAGCACAGCTGGAGAGGGCAATGTCTAAACACACACATCACCAGGACATTCACCTGGACCTGGACAGTAAACTACCTTGGAAAAGACATACAGTGTCTTCACTTAACTGCTGCCATAGTACAAAATGTGACTCTGACAGATACACATGCAAATCTGTATGTCACATCCACTTCAGGACAATTCCAGCAATAGAACTGATTGTGAGAGTATTGATCATTGTGTTTGTTAAATGAGGGCAAATGTACCCTGTTACTGGATTTTACTTGATACAGGCTTGATGCCGAATGATTAGTAACATGAATTTCAGGTTTGGTCTGGCTTCTCCTCATGCTTATACTTTAGAACCAGGGCCAGATGACCTGTGCTGACATCTTAGACTACCTAAACTACCAACCAAATAAAGAAATCAGTGGCAGTAGCTTTTACCCTGACAAGCTACATGGACAAAACAGTTTGTTTAGAGATAAGCTTCTGCTGTATAATACCTCTCAGTGGAAATTTGTGTATCTCTGTGATGTGACAAGAGGCATTGTTCAGTATATTTATAAGTATTTCTAATACTAATGATTATAAAATCCATTACATGGGCATAATATTGAAAAGTACAACTGATAAAGAATAACAGTGAATCCTAATCACCTGTGGAATGAAGAAAAGGTATCTAATATTTGCCATTTAGAGTGACTGCTTGAAGATCATGATTCATTCATCTCTAAAGTCTTATTCATTTAATAATTACTAGTGTAATGTAATGTCTTTGTAATTCAGTGTTTATGAGCTGATATGGGGAGAAAATATATTGTAAATTATTATAAGTTGTCATAATTACATTGAATTTTAAACTGATTGAGTCTCAGTGGATCCATCTTCCAGACCAGCTGCCTTCTCTCCTCAGTCTATTTTATGGGCAGATGCGCTTGATACTCATTAGTGGGTACTTTGAAGAGGTTGATACTGACATTTTTATGAGCAAGTATGAGATGTAGTTGAGGACTTTTAATCTGATTCAGGATATGCCTTTATCTTATTCTCTGAAAACCTGTGTGCCATATTCAATAAAATATTTTAGTTCTATAGATCTGATGGAATCAAAACAGATACTACTGCTGTATAGTACAACTGATTTGAACCATGGCATGCAGGTGCAACCAGTATTATACAACATATTTGAGGTATTTAATGGATGCTATGATTTGTGGGTTCATCATTGCAAACATCTGCAGCCAAACTTTGCTCAAACATACAGTACTTTGTTTTAAATTTTACATAAATTTTCCAAATATACCAAATGTGTCACACTGAAGTTTGAGGAAATTTTTATAAAATTATGCACAACACACAATTAGAATATTTCCATTTCATCTAATGGTGCAGTCATGAAAACATCCTGAGTTATTCCTGGGTTTGATAATACTGAATATTTTCACCTCCTCCTCAGCCTTAAAACTAACTACCAAAAAGGGGGCAAAACACTTCTTCAGCTATGTATGACAGTGCAGTTATAGTTTATATTCTGTATGTACGTACATGTTCTAACACTTCATTGAAAATGTACAGGGATTATACCACATGAAATACTATTCAGTATAATAATATAAAATATTNACTTCATTGAAAATGTACAGGGATTATACCACATGAAATACTATTCAGTATAATAATATAAAATATTATTCAATTTTATTCATCGATAAAATGGAAATTACATTTCTCGAGTCCCCTCAACACTTGGAAAAAAAAAAAGGGTAAAACAGTAAATTATTTGTTTTAGTTTAGTTATTTAAATTATTTAATGTCAGAAAATCTGAAATACCAATGATTTGCTTTGAAAATATGAGGGTCAAAATTCAAAACAGAGAATTTGGGCATTTCTCAAACCGCAAGGTTTTGATGCTGAAGTAGCCTGTTACCCCAACATGATACCATTAATTATTGATAATCCGATTCCTCAAAATAAACTTAAAGGGATCCCTTCATCAAAGCTTTTTGTTGCCACATACTTGGCAATAGTAAAACTAGGTTCCGACAAACAGTAGGCTTCATAGATAGTAACACAGAACACTTTCCTCCTGACTAATAAAGGAACAACATTTGGCTTTGTCTTTGTGTGGAAATGCTAGTTGTTTTTCAAAAAAAAAAAAAAAAAAAAAAAAAAATAGCACAACGAAAAGCATTAGTGACCATCAGGGACTGTGACGCCCCTGGGCTCATGTCTTTTGGAATTGTCTATTGTCAAAATTTCTCATTTTTAGTCAGCCTTTATAATTTTTTTTTGTTTTTTAATTTACATAAGTAGTTAATAAATCTTTCATGGTTGGATTCAGCACTTCAAATGCAACACATTATGAGTAATTTTTACAATAGCATTTTGGGGGGCCTTAGTGGTCAGCTAGTGTTTTAAATACCAAGGGGCCCAGGGGCCTCCTGGTCAGCTTGTGCAGTGTGCACTGAGGGCTCTGGTGTTCAACTTCCTGTGAAAGTCTTGGACCACGGGCTGCGCACTGTGCATAGCCTGAGGCTTGGAGGCCCCCTGGCAGTCCAAGGCCCTGGGGCACTGGCCTGACTGACCCTGTCAATAATCTGGTCTTTGTGACTACTGGATAGTATAGATATAATGACAAATATCATTTTAGACTGGGTAACACAATCTATGGGGGTTTCTTCCTCACTGAGCCTGAAATTTAAAATTAACTTTAATAAATAAAATTTTATGAAAAATAATAAGGAAGTAAATGAGGAAGCTTCAATTTTAGGGATTTTCAGAGTTAAATGAAAGTGGTGCTGGCTTGTGTTGAGTGGTACATATTTGATACAGGCTCTACGAATTAAAAACAGGAGAACTATTAATGATTGACAGGACAAAGTGGCAATAATAACACTTGCTGCCGGTTCTTTGTGATGCTCTACAGCTGCGTTTACGTCCCATTATGAGATAGAGGATGTACTTTTCCTGCAATAGGCTGTCTGGTCCAGAATTCTTCAATTAAAAAAAAATTGAATTTACACCTGCCTGTGCAAAATATACTTACTGCGAACACAACACAATTAGTGATTAATGTAGCGGCAGAAAAACGCTTTCCGGTCAATGTTTGGTTTGTACAAGCCGTCACATAAAACACAACATTCTTTAAATATGTACCGTCCATGTGGAATTTCGCTTTTCCCACATATCTTGAATGCAGCATTAACTAGGCACTGTGGACAGGACAACATGGCTGCTGCTGGGGGCCGATTCTACGGAGAAGGCGGCAGAGCGACGAAAAGACAGAAAACCGAGGACGGAGGAATGACAACGGTGAGAGTTTCTTTGGTATCGCGGTGGTTTCTGTTCTATTATGCTTAAAATTGGTAGATTTTGCTTTCTATAAGTACAATTTTGCAGCCCTGAGCGCGTAGCTTGCTAGCTTAAAATCGGTGAGCTAACCCGATTCATTCTCACTTTAACGTCAGGCTTGGTTTCAGTATAAGCAGGAGCGTCGTTTATCTAGTTTATGGTAGCCACTTATAGTGATAGCAACATCATTTTCTGTAAGCATTAAAGCCATGTTAAGAAGCGTGAAAAATTGGTTGTTTGCTCTCCACGTGTGTGTATGTGTGTGTATTTTCGTTTCTGCGGTTCTACACTCTAATTTCATTTCCATCAGCGATAGAAGTAGTTCGTGACCCTACAAGCATCACCTTGTGTTCTCCATTTTCAGGAAAGCTACGAAGACCCCCATAAACCGCTTCCCTCTCAGGTGGTCCACATCAGAGGCCTGGTTGATGGCATCATGGAGGCTGATCTGGTGGAGGCACTGCAGGAGTTTGGGGCAATCAGGTAATAACCCCATCCAAGAGGACCATGTGTCTTATCATTTAATTTTATTTTTTTCAGGGGTTTCGTTTTTATTCTGCAGGCGTCATCAGTCCTGGTTTGTGGACATTCATAATAGCTCACCTATGCTGGCTGTACTCCTTCCAGATTCAAAGCCCCGAATTGGCTTTAATCAAAGAGTTGGTGCCAGCTCTCATTTGGATAAACAGACCTGTTTTAGTTTATCAAAAGCATTATATTTATCTGATGAATTTAATCAGAGCAGGGAGAGGTGGAAATATGCAGCGCTCAAGTGTTACACGAGCGTTTTCAGTTGTTCAGGATGATTAGGCCTTTTTTGGGTTGAAATTGGGCAGACCTAAGCTGGGAGAGTGCTGGGGTAACCTGTTCACTACAAAGAATCCTGTAAGACTGGTACACAATCCTTTAGATGCATTGTTCATTTAGTCTGAAAGCTCATTTTAAATGGTTGGATATGTGAGAAGGTCTGTTGGCCAGTTAAAAAAAAAAAAAAAAAAGAAAAGTTACCAAAATCTCAGACAGACAGGTCTGTTTGGCCAGATGTGCAATCAGCTAAAACACGTAAAAACACCTTTGTGATTGTGTCTTGAATGGACAGGACCTTTAAGCTTTATGTAAGTGTATGATGTGTGTTAAGTATGGCTGTGGGAGGTTAGATGTGTTGTATTAAAGGATCATACCATCCATTTTGCATGTTTAAGCCTAATATATTCAATTTTCATACATGTAACATTACTGACAATCATTTCCCAAAGCATACTACTGAAATGGTGAATTAAAAATGTTTTTCCTACTTTCCAGACCGACATTGGTTTCAGTTCGTTCTGCTATGCTATTAAAATCAACTTGTTGATACTTGAAACGTTCTTGGGATAGGTCATCATTGCGAATAAGACGTGTATTCAGGTTTTTTTCAAAGTTACATAATTTTGGCATTTAAGTGCAATAAAAAGCACGGAGTGATCTGAAAATGCTTTCTGTTGTCATTACTTCACTACAGCACTTGAATGCGCCACTAGGTCAGTAATGTTACATGTATGAAAATTAAAAAATTAGGCTCAAACATGCAAAATGGATGGTATAGTCCTTTAATGTGCTTTCTTTAACCTCTTATGTCTCTGCTCCATTTCATAGAGAATACATGTTTTTTTTTTCCATGTGTAAAAACAAAAAAAAAAAAATGCTCCAGCATCATGAGACCAATTAGAATTTTGTTTTCATGTTGTGTGTCACAATAGTCACATTTGAGCCATTTTCATAATTTTCATGTTTTTTTTGTGTCTGTAATTACATTGAGGCTCTCAGGTTCCTCTTATCTGTTAGTTTTATGATCTCCATACTGCACATTTTTTATAGCATAAACTTCACAGTTGGTGGCTCAGCAAGACAAGTATGGTGAAGTAATTTAGTAATAATTGAAGTCAGTTTAATCATGAGTATAACCAATTTTTTAGGGATTTCAAATTGCTTAAACACCCAAATGTGGTTTTGCAATCCGGCTTATAGAACCTGTAAATTTGGTATTCACAGCTATGTGGTCATGATGCCCAAGAAGCGCCAGGCCCTGGTGGAGTACGAGGACATGAATGGCTCCTGCAATGCTGTTACGTATGCAGCAGAGAACCAGGTTTATATTGCAGGCCACCCTGCCTTCATCAATTACTCCACCAGCCAAAAGATCTCCCGTCCAGGAGATTCAGATGATACTCGGAGTGTCAACAACGTGCTGCTGCTCACGATCATAAACCCCATCTATCCAATCACCACGGTAACATAACCATGAAATTGAGTCTCATGCAATGTAGATTTATAAAGTTTGTGTGATAGCAAATGAAGACTGACAGGTTCATTGGGATAAATTTAACTTTTTCCAATTTTAGATATGAGCCATTATTTATTAGGTGTCATCTTTTAAAGAGGTGGCAACTGCTATAAACAAAGACTTTTTAAAGGACCATACCACCCATTTTGCATGTTTGAGCTAATATATTCAGTTTTCATGCTCATAACATTACTGACACTCATTTTCCAAAGCGTACTGGAATGGTGAGTTAAAAAATTGTTTTCCTACCTTCCAGACTGCCATTGGTTTCAGTTCATTCTGGTACGCTATTAAAATCAACTTGCTGATACTTAAAATGTTCTTGGGATAGGTAATCCATCATCGCAAACAACATGTGTATTCAGGGTTTTTTCAAAGTTTTGTAATTTTAGCATTTAAGTGCAATAAAAAGCATGAGTGAATGTATGTCTCCACCGGGGAATATAGTCCCAAAAGAAGACCTGCATTTATCGAAAAAATTTNAATGTATGTCTCCACCGGGGAATATAGTCCCAAAAGAAGACCTGCATTTATCGAAAAAATTTTAACGACCGTGACTTCCTAATTTTTGCGTAACTATTAGCAGGCAAAACCTATATTTTTAAGCTGGGTGTATCATTTGAATATTTGATTTTGAAAGATTAAGAGATTTTGCAAAATATCAAGAAAGCTGAAATACTTTTATCCTTTGGGAAATGATTGTCAGTAACTTATGTGCATGAAAATTGAATATATTAGGCTTAAACATGCAAAAAGGGGTGGTATGGTCTTTTTAATATGCGGTAATTTACAGATTCAAAATGAAATGAAAAACATGGAGATTAGGTGATTTGTGCTCACTTAATGCTAAAAAGTCTACTGTTTGTGTGCTATTTTTATTTTTCTTTTTTCGGAAAACATTTCTAATGGAAATAACCCCTTTATGAATTTATAGATGACATAATACACGCACACTCCACAGACTCATAAAGTGTGTAGCCCTTGATATATAGAGCCTGTACAAAATTCACAAGACTTATCCATCTTCTTCAACAGGATGTTCTCTACACCATCTGCAATAACTGTGGTCCTGTACAGAGGATCGTCATCTTCAGAAAGAATGGTGTTCAGGCCATGGTTGAATATCCTTTAAGTGCTACCTTTTTCTTATTTTACTTGTGTGCGTGTGCATTTGGGCACATTATAATCTATTGTTGTGTGCAATATGTTGGGTCTTCAGAAATCGTTTGCGCAATCAGACCTCTCCTTAACTGGTTGCCGCCACATTTGATTCGGTTCAAAGCGCTCAGCGGGCCAAAGCCTCCCTGAATGGGGCGGACATTTATTCTGGCTGCTGCACTCTGAAGATTGAATATGCCAAGGTGAGCGCATGGAAGTATGTAACAAATCTTTACGCTCGCAGACATCAGCAGGAGGGGAACTGGTTTTTGATTTTTGAAATGTGATCCTATCCACAGCCGGCACGCCTCAATGTTTTCAAGAATGACCAAGACACGTGGGACTACACAAACCCCAACCTGAGTGGCCAAGGTAACATGCAGCGCCCACCCCTTCCCCTCCCCCTTTTTACTTCCTCTTCTCCTCTATTGCTACTTTATGGGATGTTAGGGCTCTCTGCCTCCTGGGGTATTGCCTTTGATCACAGCTGAATTGCTTCTTCTATCGTTGTCCACGCTGCATAACTCCGTGTTCAGAGGCAGTATTCCTGTGATGCTGTAACACAATCTTCGTGCATTTTCTCACCACACGGAAGGCACAAAGTAAGGGCACGAGGAGCAACCTCGAGGGCAGCCAACCCCAAAGGCTCTTGCATGTGTAAAGACCAAATTGTGAATACACCTGTTGGCACTAGTGGCATCTGCAGTCCCACTATTCCTCACCGAGGATCACTTTCCCTTCAGAGCATGCCACTGCTGCATGACCTCACGTCCCGCAACTTCTAGTCCAGTAAACACTACAAAAGCATCACGCGTGTTTTTTTCAAACATACTGGAGATTTTGTCATATCGTCAATCAGGACTTGCACCAGCCCGCCAAAACCACTAGACCACCCACACCCACACACACACACANCACACGCACACACGCACGAAGCTTTAAAAGTG
The DNA here is from genome assembly GCA_014773175.1 of Lucifuga dentata. Taxonomy (NCBI): domain Eukaryota; kingdom Metazoa; phylum Chordata; class Actinopteri; order Ophidiiformes; family Bythitidae; genus Lucifuga; species Lucifuga dentata. The sequence continues at coordinate 289,107 of VXCM01000118.1, forward strand.
CCATGAAATAATTTTGAGATCTCTGTTGTTTGTCGTGGATTTAATGGTAGGAATAGATGAGGCAAAAAGATACTATCAGTTGTTGTTACAGAGTGTTGAGGACCATCAGACGCACGTAGGAGAAAATGAAGGAAAAATATAAACACACATAGTAAAGTCTACTGTTGCCAGTGGTGATTAGCTTAATAGACTTTGCATGATTTCCATCAATGATGGGAGGAATTGACGCTGGATAGCCACAAAATGACTACTGCTGGCTAGGGCTGGGCGATATTGGCCTAGAAATAAAATCTCAATTTTTTTTTTTTTTTTTTGTCACACTTATGGATGATTCTCAATTTTAATCTCAATTTTTCTTGTTTTTCTCTAAAATAACAATACATAATTCAAATAGATATTTTCTTAATTAAAATAATAATGATACTTCTAAATAAAATTGTAGGGCTTTCTAAACAAACAAAAAAAAAAAATACTTTCATGCAAAATAAAAGGTTTTTACAGCAATGTACAGGTTCCTTGTGAGGAACATAAGCCTGTCTGCTGCCTCTGGCTTGAGGCTCTGGCATGTTACAGTATTCCCACTGTACTGAAGACCCTCTGATCAGATGCCATGACACTGGAAAATGATGCAGCTAATGATGCGTCATTTGCTTTTTTGCTGGTACTCTGTGGCTGCAGCATCTGCATTTCGCAGCACCACATTGCTGCCACTCAGATGTGTGTTTCTGTCGCAGCCGCTGAAATACATTTGTAGCGCTGCTACTTTTAGTAGCTGCAGCTTCTACAAACTTTACAGACCACATTGGTTTGCTTGACATTGTGAAGTGCAAAACTGAACCACTTCCAAATGGCTGAGATGACATTTTGACATTTCCTTTCTTAGAAACGAGCTCATCATCAGTCCAAGTATTTGTTGACATCTTGACAACACATCTGACCTGCTAAAGCTTTGTGGGCGTGGTATCAAGGAATGTAATGGACGGGCTTGTTTGACGGGGAGCGACCTGCTGCCGCATTCCCCATTAAAAAAAAAAAGTTAGATACTAGGTNGTTTGACGGGGAGCGACCTGCTGCCGCATTCCCCATTAAAAAAAAAAAGTTAGATACTAGGTTTTAAAAAAAAATATGTATCAATTTGGTGATTCAGCCATTTTACACATTGTGCCAAATCATAAATCATAATCATAATCATCATTTACACATCATAAAATCGAATTAGTCCATTAAATTGATTTATTGCTCAGCTCTACTGCTGGCTTCTGATTGGTTGGACTGTTTGAATATGCCCTGAATGCAGGATAACAGTTATTGGGGAAAAAATGACACCTTATAGGAAAAGAAAGAGTGGGAGTTAATTAAAAAAAAATTTTAGACATATACTCTATTTAGAAATAGGTATGGAACAACGGTCCAGGGACAAAAGGTAACAACATTTTATGGGGCCTTTAATATGAAACTTTCTCAAATTCTACTTCTCTGCTGTTAAACACTGTAAGATATTTTTAGCGTTAGCACATTTGAACACATAGACACTGATTAAATTTGACATGGACCTGAGGAGGAGGAGAAGAAGAAGGAAAAAAAGAAGCAAAGTAAAGGCCTCAGTGTGCTCCAGGTAGCTTTCAGATTGTCTGATAGTGTCTGAAACCTCCTTTCTGACTTTTGAATGGGGGAGTGGTAACTGACAGAATTTGTAAGAAAATGGGATGACGCAGTTAAAAATCCAGAGTTAGATCATTGCAAAGTTGCAGCTTTTATGAAAGGCACCTGTCAAGCTATGATGAAGGAGATCCTGCGCTGCCACTGCTAATGAACTACTGGCGCTGCTTGCTGCAAGTTGACCAACTAGAAATGATGAAGACACTGAAAATTTAAAAAAATTAACATTTCCTCATCTGATCAGCAAGATGAGTTTCAGGAATTAGCTAAGATTTTTTAAACATAATTACAGAAAGAATTGCTTTACTTTAGCTGCTTGCGGGTTATATAAATTTTCTTTTTTTCCCTTAGATATTGTAAAAACATGGAATTGTCTCTATTGTACACAACCACATCAACATGTACACCGCACTTCATATCAGTGTTTAACATGTTACCTCCTCATGAGATTTGTTGGTGCTTTTTTATTTTAAAGTTTTGGCTGCCTTGTGAACCAGAGGTGCTCCTCGTGTCCTCACCGTGCACACTCATACAGGCTCACCTCAACTCCTAAGCAGACACATGCGGCCAAAGGCACAGCGACTTCTACAGCTGTAACAGCACCCACAGCCACAGCTCACGTAAAGCCACTCTGGCGTACATCGGACACAGTGGGGCAACAAACATTGGAATCACACAACCTCAGCTCGATACCTCTATCCCAAGTTCATCCCCCCACCTCCACCACTCAACATGGGAATCCATTTTACTTTTGGTGGCGGACAGTATTCGCTGCATTTGATCAGTTTGAGGGACAGTAATCCTCCAAGGCCACACGAACAGACACTCCGCATATCCACCACAGACTGATCACGATACATTGCTAAGCACCACCACCACCTTTTTACCGCCACAGCACATCTCCAGAGGCCTGTGGATTCACCATTTTTTTTCTTTTTTTTTTTTTTANTTTTTTTTTTTTTTTTTTTTTGACACGACACATTGATGAGGGCAGGAGTCAGGTGTGTGTGGTCGTTTTGCGATCACGCCTCCCAGCCCTTGGGATGTGACTGCCATAACACAACCACAGGGAGCAACAGAGGAGATTTCAGACACACTCAGCCTGACCAGGGAACAGATGACACCACACACTGGGGGCAGTAAACAAAAAAACCGAGGCCACTCGCTTTCTCAGATGCTAACACTTCTCATCTCTTGACCTGGGTGTGTGGGCTTCCATTGCGATCACTCTCCTTTCCTGTGCCGAACACAACACGACAACACATCGAGCTGAATGCCCATGGCAACACACAGAGCTGAACTGCCATGACAGCACATCATCACGCAAATATTCCAGATGATTTATTCTCAAGCACTAGATGCCTTCTCACTTTGCAGCTGGCCGACAGTATTTAAAGCAAATAAACAAGCATCACGCAAGCGGCCATATTTTACACGAGAAGAAACAACCACGGGGGGGCCCATGAAGACACAAGCATCAAGCATACAATACCCATCAAGCATACAGGCACAGTGGCAAACAGATTCAAATTCTTTTCCAAAGCGCGCTCTCTACATTTATGGACTCTGGTGTTCTGTTTTCCCCTCTGCCTTCTTCCCCACTCCCCCTCTTATCTCTGTGCTATTCTTGTGTTGTTTCTGCGTTGTTTCATTTTCCCTTTGTGCACTGGCCCATAGTGACGCCTTTAACGCCTCCCGTGTGATGCAGGTTTGGCTCAGTGTGTCTGTGGACAGACAGCCCACTCTCACACGGTGCACATGTCCTGCTTTGCGGTCAGAGCACGGTAAGCTGGAAATGAGCCGCTAAAAGCAACTTTCAAAACAAACCCACAGCAAGTAAAACCCAAGTGTGGACGCGTGGACGCACACTGTGGTGGTGGAGATGGAACCGAGGAAAGAAGAGAGGAAGGAATGATGAGGGAAGGATGAGTTGAGGCTGGAGTCAGAGGGTTGGCGGGTAGCACCCCTGCTGAAGACTGCCCCCTACCTGCCCACTGTGTCCCATGCGTCATGGTGGTGCTGTAAGTACTTGTAAGAGATGACTGAATAAGCTGACTTGATGGTTAAATGTTTAAAGTTACCGTGAAAGTGAAGGACTTGCCTTGTTGTCTCTGAGTGTAACGTCATCATGTGAATATACACTATAATACAAACCAATATTAAAACCTCATCTGTAATTTCTAAGCCATTAACACACTTAAGTGATGTAATTATGTCAGTTCAGCAAACTGGTTCACAGTTGCTTTTAAGAAGAAGCTGAAAGGGTCCTAGAATTTGATAACTAGCCATTAGGGACATCTTAGTCTGTTGTGCTTATGATCTTGTAATGACATTTTACTCACTTGAGACAAATAACTCTATGGATTTTTTTTTAATTTTCATTTATAAAGAAAAGATTTTACAGACCCAGATTTGTTTTCAGTCCTGTTTCTTAGGGTCTGGGTGATGACATATTCTAATGGCATAACCACATGAGTATAATAAGCAATGATTATTTAAGAGGTAAAGAAAACTGATCAGTTTTTTTTTTTTTTTTTTTTTTNTTTTTTTTTTTTTTTGTTTTTTTTTTGCTGCTCTTAAATGTCACTGTTGGGTATAATTGGGTTGTAGCAGCTTCCATGCAGACTGGATTTAGGAAAGGATGCTTAGATGTTCCCCATAGAGTGACTTTGCCTGAACTTTGGATGTTTATCATGTAATTCAGACATAGGGTTAGCTTTGGATTTGTTAAAGTTAGCAAAAATAAAATCTGAACCTGGATGACTCAGGTAGTGGGCTAATAAAGCTGGCCTTTTCTGTACATTTGTTATAGGACATCAGTTTGCCCAGTCAACAAAAACACATCACAGACTTTGAATAGAAATCCAAAATCAATAGGATTTGGTTCGGACGTGTCTTGAAAATCACAACAGCTCATCAGACTAATACGACTCATTGGCTATTTAAACGCATTTCCACAAGTTTTCCAACTTCGCTATACATCCCAAAGTTGTGATTTATGTGTCAGGTGCATTGTATGTTTTTTTCTTGTAGTGCTCACTGTTAAAAAAAAAAAAAAATGACAGACTAACAGCTAGAGCACTGAGAAGTTTTTCTTTGAGCAGTGTTGTGATTGGTTACAGCCAAAGATGTAATTGAGGCCTGCTCTCACCTTCAGTGCAGCTTTGGGAAGTGAATGCAAAATTCTGGGAACCTTGCTTGTGATAATTCATCACTGCAGCGAAAAAAAAAATACTGGGGCAAAGTATGTTTTTTGCTAATTTGAAGGCAGTCAACAAATTGGGTTGCTTTTTTTTTTTTTTTTTTTTACTCTCTCAGGATGTCACCTACTGCAAAAGTTTTCATGTGTTTTCATGTTATTGTATCGCACCCTGGCTTGTACTCTTTAGTTCTCATAGGTTTCAATAAAACATGCTTAGATTACCATTACTGCTCAAAGCTGTCATGCATATTTTACTGTGATCTTTCCATTTTGTATTGCAGATAACTGCCTAGTTTAAAGAAATGTATTTCTTTATGGTGTTGTCAAATTTATACTTTTTCGATGTTAATTTGGACTTGTGTACCTGCACAGATGCTGATGGTGAAGGAAATTGGAACAATTCACAAGGTGTGTGTGTGTTTGTATTAGGATGAGGTTACATTTTAAAAATGGTTTGAAATGTACCTTTCATTAAAAAAAAAAAATCTCCATTATGTCATATTATGTTATAGACCCTGCAGCCTTTTTTTTTTTTTAACACTTAAGACCTCAGGCCCTTCTTTTGCATGTCACAAGCTTGCCTTTTAGCACATAGTAACTTTTTGAGGTATGTATTTGGTGAAAAACCTGTTTGATAGGCAACATTTATCTCCATGTTTTAGACCCCAATGGCAATTCCAACAAGCGCCAGAGGCAGCCTGCTCTACTGGGAGACCACCCACCAGATTATGGTAAATACCAAAGAAAGTCTACATCTAAACTGTTGAGAAATGGCTCATATTACAGCGCTGTACCTACTGTGTGCATTGTTTTTCCTTCAATAAGGTGGCCCTCAAGGAGGTTATCACGGCTATAGTGATGACAGCTATGGGCCCCCTCCTCCTCACCGCATGGGGCCTAGTATGGGTGGACGTGGTCGCGGAGGCCAACGCTATGGCCCTGGGTATGGACCACCACCTCCTGAGTATGGCCCTCACGCCGACTCCCCTGTTCTCATGGTGTATGGCCTTGAGCCCACCAAGATCAATGCTGATAAGGTCTTCAACATCTTCTGTCTGTACGGCAACGTTGAGAGGGTGAGAAATGTTATTTGTGGCTGAGGTTCTTCTGATTTAAAAACAGACATCAAGAATAGATGGTTCTGGGTCCTTCGTAAAGCTTAAGGTTCTTAACTGTAATTCTTAGCTGTATCATTGGATATTTTACTTCCTTCAGGTTAAGTTCATGAAGAGTAAGCCCGGAGCGGCAATGGTGGAGATGGGAGACTGTTACTCTGTGGACAGGGCCATCACTCACCTCAACAACAACTTCCTTTTTGAACAGAAACTCAATGTTTGGTAAGAGCTGCTGTCCAAACCATGCTGAAACAATAAACAGAGTTTGTAGCTTAAACTCGGTGTGAGCCAGACATGCAGACACAACACCCCCTGACCGTCTTTTCCTTTCAGCGTGTCCAAACAGCAAGCCATCGTGCCCGGGCAGTGTTACCAGCTGGAGGACAACACCAGCAGCTTCAAGGATTTCCACAGCTCCCGCAACAACCGCTTCACCTCCCCAGAGCAGGCAGCCAAGAACCGCATCCAGCACCCCAGCAATGTCCTGCACTTCTTTAACGCGCAGCCCGACATCTCCGCAGAGATCTTCAACCAGGTGCGTGCAAGGAAGGGGACACATGAGGACAGTTTGGCTTTGTTTTCTGCACTTTTTTCCCCCCACATCATCGTTGAATCTGATGTCTTCTTGCAGGTCTGCGATGAAATGGGAATCAAGCATCCCACAAGTGTGAAACTTTTCACCGGAAAGAGTGAGTAATACAAGTTCCAGCCAGGTCTTGTAGCACAGACTGGATTTGTATGGATCCAATAAATATTACTAATCATAGTGATTTCTACATTAAATTGAACAAAAAGTAGCAAGTGGTTAGGGTAGGCGGTTGTTTATAAGAAATAATGTCCAGGCATTTAATGTATACTACGCACTGTTTATCAGTACAAGTCATGGCCAGTTTTTCATAGAAGGCAAAGCCAGTTGGTACATCATATTGGAGCCAATACCTCTGTATTTTTTTCCCTATTTGATAAGCATTTGGCAAAAAAAAAAAACATTACATTTGGCTTCAGGTAGATCTAGCTAATCAAAATAAAACCCGACACTCCTTTTCCTAGTCATTGCTTCATTTCAACACTGCAGGATGTGGTTTCTCCATTTTACAACCATAGATAATTTGTTAATCCAGCACATTCTATGGAGCAGCTTTTCCTCTTCTGCTTGTAGATCAATAGCACATTGTTAGTCATACTTTTTGTTTTCTGACCAGTTAATGCATTTCACAATATTCTGCTTTCTTTCTGAGTAATCCAGCTAGCACATCCAGCTTTTTTGAAGGCAGTTTCTAACCAGGATATGACATACAACACATAACACAAAAAGCAGGCACTCAAAAACCAATTTGCAATCATAAAGTAACTGTTCCATTCACTTTGCATGAAATCATTTATGCTGGCGTTGCATATTTTGCTCAGGCACAGAAAATTGCAAGACTGCAGTTCTCAGTTTCTGCTGCAGTGAGGGCAGGATTATATTGTGTACATTTGCACACACAGTTGCTTAGCTTGTGTGTTGCTCACACATCCGCTTGTGTACTTTACATCCGTCTTGATGATTAAATACTATATCCACAAGGATGCAGTTTGAGGGCTGAAATGTAAATCATCCCAGGTCAGCAACAGAACCTTAAAAACCACTTCAGATTTTATTCAACAGTGTAAGCAAAGATGGCAGTTGAGAACAGTCTCATGCCAGCTAATCTCGCAAGTATATTTGTGTAGCAGTGTGTCATGAATGTAGGTGTGTTCTCACGCACTCAGTCAGCCTCTCCTTGATATTTCAGCCATTTTTGTGGCAGTGTAGGTAATGAACTTGAATATGTAGTGTTTGTTTTATGAACACATGCACAACAGTTTAGGTTAATGCAGGGCAGTCTCAGTGCATACTTATTTGCATAGTCAGTCACATATAATCCTGGCCTTAGCTTAAAGGACCATACCATCCATTTTACATGTTAGACCCTAATATATTCAATTTTTATACACATAAGGTTACTGACAATCATTTCCCAAAGGATAAAACCGTATTTCAGCTTTCCTGATATTTTTCAAAGCCTCTTAATCTTTCTAAATCAAATATTCAAGAATACACCCACCTTAAAAATTGATATTTTGCCTGAAAATAGTTATGCAGCCTTATGAAGTCACAGTTGTTTAAATTTTTCGATAAATGCAGGTCTTCTTTTGGGACTATATTCCCTGATGGAGACATACATTCACTCCGTGCTTTTTATTGCGCTTAAACGCTAAAATTATGAAACTTCAGGGGGAAAAAAACCCTGGATACACGTGTTGTTCGCAATGATGAATTACCTATCCCAAAAACATTTCAAGTATCAACAAGTTGATTTTAACAGCGTGCCAGAATGAACTGAAACCAATGGCGGTCTGGAAGGTAGGAAAAAAAAAATNTTGATTTTAACAGCGTGCCAGAATGAACTGAAACCAATGGCGGTCTGGAAGGTAGGAAAAAAAAAATGTAACTCACCATTCCAATAGTATGCTTTGGAAAATAATTGTCAGTAACCTTATGTGTATGAAAATTGAATATACTAGGCTCATACATGCAAAGTGGGTGATATGGTCCTTTAAAACTTGCAGAGACAGATCCATACGATTAAGTATCATCTAGTGTGGTCATGTAATCAGTTGTGTGGCTCATTAGGTGAGCGGAGTTCGTCTGGGTTGCTCGAGTGGGAATCCATCAATGATGCCATGGAAGCCCTAGCCATGATGAACCATTTCCAGATGAAAAATCCCAGTAAGTTCTCATCACATTACATTTACATACCAATGTGTGTTTTTATCTTACGTTTTAGCAGTTTGCAAAATGATCCATGATAATTTTTTTGTCCTACTTAAAAAAAAAAGCTGACCTTTATCTTTAAATGTTATTTTTTTCTGCTTGATTTTTATTAATATCCTCTCTCTCTCTCTCTCTCTCTCTCTCTCTCTCTCTCTCTCTCTCAGGTGGGCCTTACCCTTACACCCTGAAGCTGTGTTTCTCAACCACACATCATGCAAACTAAATGTTACACCAACCTCCAGCTATTTGTAATGTTTGTGTCTTCACATAGAGTACTGCAATTCCACTGTCCCTTCCTATTAAAATATTTGGTCGGCATTGACAAAGTTGAATTGATGTGCTTAGACAATGTTACATTAACAGATTTTCTGTATGAATTTGATTTTTGCTTTCAATTTTATTTTTCAGTTCAGTTTTAATTTCTTGTTCACAACACCAGATTTGATCTCCCCACTACTTTAACAGAACATTTCCATGTGACATCAGTTTTTGGTTTTTAAATAAAGTGAACAGTAACACAGCGGTTTTTTAAGGTCTTTATTCTTGACAGGGAAACATCCAAATCCATACCTAGGCAAACAGAAATTCATTGATTGGGAAGTTACTACAAAGACAAATATTTTAGTGTTTTAGACGTTACTAACCTTACAAAATGTCTCAGTTTGTAATGTTAGACGTCACTAACATTCCAAACTGACATTTTGCTATAAAGATAACGAGGATCAGAGTGGGGATTTGTACACAATATAACACTGATAATCGTATCAGTTGCAACATTTGCAGACAACCTGTGATACTAAACAAAGATGACATGAATTGTTTGTTGGCTGTATAAGCAGCTTTTGAGCTGAAAAATATTAACAGACCTGAACCCAAGAGAGACTCAAAATAAGAGGCACTGGACAAGTCAGCAAGGTTATCTTACCATAGAAGAGTTTCTGGATAT
>VXCM01000120.1:2138-95081 GCA_014773175.1 Lucifuga dentata
GACTACTCAGTCAACACAAATTCAGCCAAACCAGTCTTCTCACGTCCTGATCGCTGCATTATTTACATTACATTAGACGTTTGATCAATCAGAGTAAAAGCAGGCAAAGAGGAACTGACTCACCTGATCTCCAAACAGCCAAGCTGCAGCGCCATCCCATCACTGACCTTACTAGCATGATACTGCATGTAATCACTACGAACCTGCCAAAAAAAAAGACAGACAGACATCAACGCAGTAGGTTTTATAGTCACTTTGAACAATTACATAGTACATTAAAAGTACAGGACTCTTCTATTTGGCTGGCATGGCTACCAAAACTCTGATGTAACGCTGAAACACCACAGCAATCACTTCTTATTGCAAAACATTTCACCAAAATGACAACAAGAAGTGATGTTGAATTCCACACTGATAATAAAAAATAGTGTAGCTTGTTACCTGCTGGTAAAAATACAGCAAAGTCGATCTGTCATCTTTGAATTTTTCCACAAAATTGACAGGAATGTATCTGACGCGAAGGTCATACCTGTATTCAAGAGGAAAACAGATCATAGAAGTTTATCAATTACTATACCTTAACACCATTTACGTTACAGAAATGACATTTGACTTTGTCTCACATCCACACACACATACACACGCCCACATTGAGGACACATCCTAGCAATCTATCTGTGACCTCCACTCAGCTTCCACATGGTGGCTCTCGTAACGTTGTTCCACCTCTCCGACAGTCAGATCTGGATGCAGCCAGTGAAGCTCTTCTGACTTCAGGTGCTTCAGCAGCAAACCGTAGCTTGCTGTGTGTTGGATGTTTGGTCCCAGTCGACCGCTGATCAGGATGGAACGAATGATTGCCTAAAGCAGACAGAAATTTATTGTATAAGAAGTAACAAATCTCAAATTTCCATATTTCTCCCCATATTTTGAGATTAGTCTCACCCTAATTTGCCAGGAGCTGTCACATTTGACCAGCTTGAAGTTCTTGCCCAGGGTGTTGTTGGTGCAGAAGCACACTTTGAGGATCTTGACAGGCCCCTTATCTTCACAGAACTGAAATTCAGGGCTCGTTTCAGGGACCGTGGGTCCTGGACTGGGCACCTTCCAGGACAGGGTGTCACCAGACATCACCTCATACATTTTCAAGGTTTGGGTGACACCTTCACTTCATCCTGCTCACAGCCAAATAAAAGACAGAAAATTAGATTAATAATTAATTATCAATTAAATATTAATTAATATAAGAAGTTTTAAATGCAAGGATGAACACAGTGAAGTAGATGGTGTCTGATAAAGTGGTATTGCTGTATATACTGGTCGATACTGCCCAAAGAAATTAGTCAGTGATATTACATGAGACCTCATATATGAAAATAATGGATGAGATAGAGACAAAACATGTCAAAACACCAGGACACCTCAGACTTTATTATCACTTCACAATTACAAGCACTAACTCAAGCTGCTGTTATACCATAGCTACTATATGTTATACTGTATATACTTGTACTCCATTTATCCATTATTTGCCATATTTAAGGTTTTAAGCATCAGCATTATAAATCCAATATCTCTCTGGGTCTATACTATATACTATACTAAGGTGCTGTTTTCTGGCTTATGGTCCTGGTAAAGCACACATCTATGGACATGCTTTCAGTGAAGGAAATTAAAATATTATCTCTGTAAAATGAGGAAAAACTCTCTGTAACATGCTACAAAGTACTGAAATCAGATAATCAGATGCTGTGATCTCGTGCCATGCAGTTTAGTCACGTCATTTGATTCTGAGATCTGCTGATTACATTTTTCCCTAGCTTCAAGTGTAGGCCTGTGTGATTCATAGAGAAAAACTGTGCAAGTGCATAGACTTGTAGATTCTATAAACTGATCTATATCAGCAAGGCAACATCTCATCACCTCCCCAAACAGATGACATTTTATTACATAACTGTCCCAAATGCAATGTTGAACTACCAGACTGAAAACGACTTGTCTACAGGCTGACAGGAACAACAAAATGTTAAAAAATAAACCATCCAACCTGAAACCAAGCAGCACACAACAGACAGTCTTATGCAACTTGTGTCAAGATTCTAAGATAGGAATAGAGGGAAACCACTCCTCTGGTTGTTCTGCCCTTTTTAAGAGAGCAATAGATTCTATATCAGCAACTTAGAACAACCACAATGACATTTAATGATGATTATGAAAAGTGATGACCAAGAAAAACTGCAAAGCCACAAATTTGAGTGAACCTTCTTTTGGATTGACCTGAATCGAGAATGCCAGAAAGCTACTGTTCTAATAAAACACCAAGAGCTCACCATTTCTCACTTCAGTGCTCTATCCTGTAAATCAAAACAGAATAAAACATCCAAATACCTAAAAAGGACCTTGACAACATACTAGGAGGTAGAGACTTCCACTGGTTACCCACCTCACAACAGTGTCCATTAAATAAAAGTTATTCAGCTGTCATAACTTGTTTTCTCATAAATGAAGCTCCATGCCCCGTGTTGGTTTCTCTCAGGGTTTCTGACGCTGTTAGACAGGGTGCTGTTTTGTTAGCCTGAGGCCATGAATTCCCAGCAGGGCTCAGAGTGGGTGTGTTTGTGTGGTTATGTGTGTGTGTGTGTGTGTGTATGAGAGAGAGAGAGAGAGAGAGAGAGAGAGAGAGAGAGAGAGAGAGAGAGAGAGGATGAGTGCTCAGCATGGCCAGCATGTTACACCATCACCTGGGTGTGGGAGGCCTGACAGAGGGGTTTAAGAGACAGGGGGTAAAGTTTAAAGTTTAATAATAAAACAACCCCTGAGTTATGTTGGGCTTTGGACGTATAAATGCATTCCTCAGCTCATCTGAGAAAAAGAATCTGCAAACAGTGACATGCATATTTAACATGATTGACTCAGACAACATTGCAAAAGTCCTTGTGCCAGAACATGTGCATTTATCACACATTTCTGAGGGGAAAGACAAACAGACAGATAAATGAAGAGATGATCAGTGAATTCCTTTTACACAGAGGACAGAGGAGGGTTTTCACCTGGAAAAAAAGAAAGGAAAATCAGCTAAATCCAGACTAAATTATTATTAACCCAAATCTACAAAGCACCTTTCAGGTATATGCTTTTTGTTTGTGGGTTTTCTCTCACGTTTGGAAGAGAAACATCCCTGTGACCTCTAGTCTGGATCAGATAACACGTGCTTGAGATTTCACTTCTGTGTAGTTTTAATGTTTGACTGGTAAACACTAAAATCCAAAACAATGGGGCATAGATAGACAAGGCTGGGTGTGAGGAGCATTAGTGCCTTAATGTACAGTCAAACCAGCACGTAAAACTTTACAACACTAAATTCAATGTATTATATAAACAATGCTTCAAATTATGTAGAATACACACTAATAAACACAAAACCGATTAGGCACTGAGGTATAACATTCAAGAAAGGTCCTAATTTTGACTCCTGAGAGTCATAATGTCCTTTTAGGCTTTTAAAGTGAACAAAAAACAACACTTTCCAGGCAAGTGTTGATGCCTCACACACACACATACACACACACTTGAGTTGTTATGGCAACGATTATTCCCAAGGGAGATTTTTTTTTTTTTAATCACAAACCGAGACAAAGATGGAGAGAAACAACTCATCAGCCCAAAAAGATGCTCAAGTAGGGCAATTATTTGCAGGAATATTTGTTATCCAAGCCTGTATTCATAAAAACAAGCATTTTAGATTAACATTAAATACTATAGAGAACAGATTTTTTTTTCTCTCTGTGAGCATTTTGGTTTTGTGGAGAATGTATGTCCTGGAGACACATCAGGAGGGAAAACGTGGCTGACAGCAACTGATTTAAAGTGACAAATAGTGACAAATGAGAACAAAATTCCACAGCAACTAGGGGGAAAAAGCAACAAGATGTACCATGTCAGCATCTGAGAAGAAGAGTGGGATATGCAGAGGCAGTTATACTAGGACAGCTGGAAGAATAATTAAAAAATAACCACGTAAGTGCTTTAAAATCAATAAAAATTTGCCTGTTTACTGCACACAATTCCCCAAAAATCATCCAAAACATGCCATTACAATAATTTAACCATTTTATAAAAGTTCAGTATATTCAGTGATATCAACCTGTCAGTGACAGGGGGTATGGCTCGCTGCACATTTTTCTACATTAAAGCATATTAAGATAAACTCCATATCACATGCGCTAACACAACTCTAATCCTATTGTTTTGAAACACAGCACATCCAGATTATTTATCCCATCGAAAGCACATGAATAAATTGTTATCAAGACAACCCTCAAGAACCTAAATTTGACTGAGGGTGAAAGAAAATACATATTGGAGAACTATACTTATCAATTTAAATGCAAACTATTGTAGCAATTATAGCAATTATACACTATTGGAATAATAACCATTTTTCACAGCATGGTATGTTTGTTTTGTTAATATTATTTATTCATGTAATTCTTTGGTTTGTTGCATATTTTAATGACCCTCTAAATGATGATCAAGTGGACAAAAGCAGAAAGATAGCTTATTGCTGCTAAGGCATGTTTACATTGGTCTGTTCAATCTATTTAAAAAATCTATCAAAAGATTTTGCCACATGAGCTACATTTTGGTTACGTCTCTACGGTCTTTTGTCTCACTAAATTACACACTTTGCTGGACACAAATGCCAGTCTGCACTTCTGCCAAAATTATCCAATCCATCCAGCAGTGTCATCAGATGACAGTTCATCATGTGGGCAGAAACTGGGCAGTTTTTCAGCAAAACTTTAATAGAACCAAATGAAAGCCATGCTACCTGGTCATTTTAATTGACTTATTATTAGGAAATCATATGAAAATGTGTAAAATTTGATGTTGATATAACAGGTATAGCAACTGGAAATCTTCCTTTGGGAATAGTTGAGACATCACTAAACTGAACAGTGCAAAAACTATTTCTTTTTTTTTTTCTTTTTCTTTTTTTTAATATCTACACTACAGGCCAGAATTTTGAGGCCACCCCCAGATTTAGCATGACCAGAATGTGTAGCAAGTTAATCAGAAAATGATCTGGGAGAAGGCAGACAGCAGGCTATTTAAAAGAATGTTAAAACACATGAGTTTGTTTCGTTTTGCTTTTCATCCTTGTTCTCACAGGCCTTGAACAGTGAAAAAAACATTTCTTTTTTTATGAGGACTATGGATTCATCTATAGATTATGTTTGTTAAAATAAACAGAATCCTTTTGTTTTCCATGCTTGTTCTCACAGGCCAGTCCTCCTCTCTGCATTGTTTTTGCAGTGGAGCTGCATATTGCAACGTCATGACCTCAGGCTGTGGAATGTGGCTGCTGCTTCTCCACCTGCACAGACTTGCTTTGATCATGAACAAACCTTTTTTCTCTCTCAGAGCAAATACAGCACTCTACTTTGTACTATCATAAATCCATACTCTTTAAAATCTAATTACACAAGTTTCTAAACCAAATGAACTTTTTGCACATTCAGTCTGTCCTGTTAACTAAAAAAGAGCAGAAACATAAATCAAGTTTAAACCAATAACTATTAGTAAATTGAAACACATTCATAGAGACATAATTTTAAATGTAAGTAGGCCTATCTCTTTAACCTCTATGAATGTGAGCCTATAACAGCTATTTCTATAAGCTGTATTAGGCTGTAATATCCGCCTTTCCTCAACAGATGTTGTTGATATAATCATTTCGTTGACTGATCAGCATTCTTACCTGATGCTGAGTTATTTCCTCTTAGAATGAGCTTTTCAGAAAGTAGAATCCCTTGTGGATCGTTGGTTCCTGACAGGTTTCAGGTCTGTTTGCGGAGGTAAAGGTGGCAGCAGGTAACCACTCCCTCACCTTCACACTCCTCACTATAAGGTGGCCCACTTCCTTATTCCTTACCTGCCTGAATATGGCCGATCACTTGAACCTTTTGTTGTAATTGTTCTAAACAATTCGGTGTTACAGTCTGACCGAAGTTTT
Organism: Lucifuga dentata; assembly: GCA_014773175.1. NCBI lineage: Eukaryota > Metazoa > Chordata > Actinopteri > Ophidiiformes > Bythitidae > Lucifuga > Lucifuga dentata. The sequence goes on from VXCM01000120.1 coordinate 8,155, forward strand.
GAAACTTCTGATGTTTAGAAAGTGACATGATTTTACCGGAGTGTGTAGGATTTCCATTTATTTTGTTTGTTTTATGTTATTCGTTTTATCTGTGAAACATTTTGCCTATAAAGGGTGCTATATAAATAAATTTTACTTTTACTTACTTATTATAAAATTTCAAAACATATTATTGATAGGAAATTACAATATTGATATATAATAGAAACTTTTTGCAAAGAAATGTTTACATGTTTTAAACGAAGCGCGTGACTTTTTCTGTTCAAATGCTCAATTTTTGAGCTGTCTTCTGCTGTTGTAATTACGCCGTACGGACAGCAGAGGGCGCTACAAGACCAGATTTACATATCAGATTTTTTGTGTTCGTTTTTAGCTTTATTAATAGTCTCCACAACAAACAGGAATTAACTGCATTGAACATTATGCCGAAAAGTACGAAGCATTTGCATCGAATATGTACAAAATCTAAAAAAATTTAAAAAATAAAGTTAATATGTAAAATGGAGGCCCTTTTTAGATTTCAGATTTCAATAACAAATTCAAATCTCTTACAAGCCAGACTTCACTTTCAATTCTTATTACCTATGACCTTCTAACCATGTACATTTGAGTTATGTGTGACAAGATATCAGAAAACATTACAGTTCCTGCACACCCATGAATCACCCACACATGTGTTTTCACTTATTTTGGCTGATTAATTGCAGTTTCTCTGACTCTCCTGATGTGTTTGTGGCACCTGCAGGGACGGGAAACCAGCTTAATGATTCTTTTAAATATACAACTTCCCCTGAAAACCTGCGGTTAACCTCAGAATCATTGAAAACACCTGCGTTGGTATGTATGGAGTTCATATCTCAGATTTAGATGTGTCATGTTAACGTGTATTAAAAGAACCATCAAACAATTTGTGAGTGATATCAAGTTCAAATACTGTGTTTTTTATTTTTGGTGATGGGGCAACCTTTCTTAAAGTTTGGATAACAGATTGTACTCTTAAAGGATTATTTAACAATTATACAATAAGCTTTATAACAGAATCCGCAGCTGCAACTTTCTTAAAATGTCTATATAAGAACAAATGCACCAAGCCTATTCGATGTATACATTTTCTTTATGGATAACTTCATGTTTTGGATAAAGGCTACATGATTATGTATTTAAAAACTAATAAAAGTATTTTCAGTGTTCAAAACAGCTTTTAAAGTGTGACATTTGCATGTATAATTGAATTTTGAGGGGCTTTTTAAACGTGAAGTTAGACATACTGTATCTCTGTCATATGATTCAATCATGAGATCTGTTTCTTCCTCGTAAGGGGCTCATGAGTGGAAATATATCTGTAGCTTGTTGTCTCTTTCTCTCATTGTAGCATCCAGCAGTGTTTATTGTGGCAGAGCACTGGGAATATCAGTGTGGAGCAGTGACAGCTGTAAGGGAGTTCAAGTCTGGGGCAGAGCGAGACAAAACCACACCCACCGGCCTGCAGAACAGAGCTGTGTCAAGGGCAAGAATCTACAACAGGTGCCCATGAAGCTCAGATTTGTTTGCATTCACACAGTAGCAAGCAAGGAGAAGTGCAATGGTGAGCTTCACAACAATTACAATGGTTTCACTATTCATCAGGTTATTTATTTACATCTCATCATTAATGCAGACTTTTAGGGACTGAATCATCATTATCTCACACTCCTCCTCCTCCTCCTCTTCCTCCTCCTTTTGTGCCCTCTATGGATGCCTGAGTCCCTCCCTTTTTGGAGCTGGGCCAGTATGTAGAAATATAAACTCAGGGCACAGAGGTGGCCCGCTGGCATGTTCATACAGCAAGACTCCAGGGACATTCATAAGCTGTCTGAGGTTTTGAGGGGCAAGTATCAGATACAAGATGTGCAGCAAAGGAGCCAGTAATATTAGTTACTGCTATTCTGAGCTGCCAAAGTTATTCTGTTGTTATGGATCATTAATGTTTCAATAGAACGTGTGTGTACGTGCGCAAGTAGTTTTGGCTTTTATTAGCAGTTTTTCTTGCCTGTCTAATTGTTTTGATTTAATCGCAGTTCTCTTTCTGTCCACTAGAGGATCTATAAGACAGATTTTCTGACAGTTGAATTAAAGACCCATGTAGCACTTTTTACCCTGAACATCTGATGACGTTGACCACCCAAAGGGCAAATATTGCCATTAAACTTGCCAAAGCCATCTAGACATCCTGTACCTATTTTTAGTAGTTGCTATTTTATGAGGAATTAAATGTTTTAAAAACTCTAACAACTCCCACTCCCAGTGAATTATCCCACCCTAATGACCAAAATCCCCACCCTGAAAGCTCTGGTTGACATGGAATGCTTTGATCTTGCATATAGGTTTGCCCCCTCCAAACTCTTTATAGACCACTTTACTTCACCTTGTGTCTCTTTAATAATGTCTGAAATATTTATCTTTCCCCTGATGGCCATTAAGTCCACATTCTTCCACCAATGACCTCTGAGGTCAAAATGCTGTTGAGATAATTTCTGTGAGTAATAGTTATTTATGACACGTCCGTGTTGCTCTATTTGCCCGTCTTTTGACTTGTGCGACGGACACATGCAAGACAAAGAGATCGGAGACTGAAGCACTGGAGCAGAAACAGATTTATTTACTTTGCGTAGGAAGGTGTGTTGTAGGGAGGTTTATAATGTTTACCAGTGTGTGTTTGTGTGTGTGTGTGTCCATTCAAACACAGCAGGAGTCCTTAGTGTTCACCAAGGTTTGAAGTGGCCTGGGCCAGGGGTGGATTATGGGCCCTTCCTGCATTACAATAGAGGCCAGAAGCAGCAGGGGCCCCACATTACAGCTTAGCAAACAAACCAAAATGCACACAAATACACCATTCGTATCCTTAAAGGGGCACTTTGAATGAGAGACCTGTTGTTTAAAATTATGAACAATTAAGCCTGCTAGAGAAAAGAGTAAAGGTCACGGTAATGGTTAAATGGGTCCCATAGTAAAAACTTCAAAAAAACAGCAGGCGATTAAAGACAGGTTAGACTAGTTCACAGCAAAGCTTAGATAAGGTTGATAACATGACAAAAGGCTACTTGGATTTTCACACAGATGCTCAAATGTTGTGGAGATTGACTGATAAATGATAAAGCCATTATTCTGATTGTTTTACTTTAACTCAGTTGGTTATTTCTAATGAACCGTTGGCATAATAGTGAGTAAAAAACATCCAGGACTGCTCTATTTACAGTGAATACAGCAGTCATTTAAAAACAAATTTTTTTGACTGATAAAGGTTTTGTGCAAGTAAAGCACATTTAAATTCACATACCTGTTATCAAAGCCCGAATATTAAAATATCTATGATCTAGAAATTTCAAATGTTAGGCTTCACAAAGTCATGAGCATGCTAATTGTTTCTGGGGCAGCTGTTTGCTTTCTAGTGTCACCAAAAGGTCAAAGAATTTAGTAAAATGGCACAAGTTCAAAGTCTGGCTGAAGCACAGAAATGATGTGCAATTAATACTCAAAATGAATTGGTAGTCAATTTTATTTGTTTTTTGGGTTTTTTTTTTAATTGTCACAGCAAAGGCGAGATGATGAGATGAGATTGCATGTTTACCTGTCATCCTTCTACTCCTTTCACACGGTCTAAACTGGGCATTCATGGGATGTCATCTGGGTTTTGTATTCAGGGAGTGTTGGGACACGTACAAAGAGCAGCAACAGCATGGCTGGCATGTTTCAGTGGATTTTACAAGCGTCAGCTGCCAAAGGCATCAGATGGTGTAATAACATGACAGAGGTCAGTCTGAGACACACAGGACGGGAGCAGAGGACTAATGGTGGGGGTGAAGTTGTTAACTGGTTTGTGTACATCTGTGCACAGCCTTAGATTGGCATTAAGTTTGTGAAACATTATCTTTAGGCACCTGTTTTATAACTGAGGTATTATAACACACTACTGACAATGGTGGATATAGGCTACACCTTAAAGAACCACATCAGTGATTCTGCATGTTTAAGCCTAATAAATACTACCCACATATACCGTACGTTACATTACTGCCAACCATTTTCCAAAACATAAAACTGTATTTTAGTTTTTGTGCTATTTTGCCAAACCCATTAATCTTTCAAAATCAAATGTTGAGGTTATGTTTTTACAAATTTGTGATGATGAAGACTCTTCAATTAGCCCTGTGCTTTAGCAGACTAATATGTAACATTAAAGGACCATACCAGCCATTTTGCATGTTTGAGCCTAATATATGAAATTTTCATACACATAATGTTACTGGCAATCATTTCCCAAACCATACTACTGGAACGGAGAATTTAAAAAAAAAAAAAATCCTCCTTCCAGAGACCACCATTGGTTTCAGTTCATTCTGGTATGCTAATAAAATCAACTTGTAGATACTTGAAATGTTGTTGGGATAGGTAATCCATCATCATGAACAAGACTTGTATTCAGGTTTTTGTCAAAGTTATCTAATTTTAGCGTTTATATGCAATAAAAAGCACAGCATGATCTGAAAATGCTTTCTGTTGTCAATTCTTCTCTACAGCACTTGAATGCATCACTAGTAGTATAGTTTGGGAAATGATTGCCAGTGAGGTTACGTATGTGAAAATTGACTATATTACGATCAAACATGCAAAATGGTCGGAATGGTCCTTTAACAGATTTGATGTACATTGATTATGTATATTATTTAAAATTAAGCAGTTGTAGGTTGTAGCAGCAACCTGTCTTTTAAAACTGAGCCACCTTTTATTGGCTTAAAAACAATTATAATGTGTCAACGTTTCCATTATTAAAGGAGAGCTTACTTTTTGTCACAGTGAAGGTGTTTAAGTCAGGAGCGTGTGAATGGTCAGGAATACCATGAACGAAGGAGCCCAAACACTCACTCATGTTTTTTTTTTTCCTCTGGAAACTGCTTTTCTGCACATACTCCTACAAAGAGACACACACACACACGCCTGCATACACATGCCCACAAACAAACACACTCCCACACTGCATAAAACCCTGAAGAGAACAGAGGGGGGGAGGAGCAAAAAAGAGGATGATGTCACCCTTGCAGACCCAGACAGCTAAGCCGAGGCTTGAGATAATGGTGACATTTCAGGGAAGGTGATGTCATTCTTCCACTGTTACCTCCCCTCCTCCTCCTCCTCCTCCCCCCTCTCCCTTTCTTCCCTCTCCTGTCTTCCTCCTCCCACCCTTCCTCCACTCCTCATCATCGTCGCAGGTGGCTGGCCAGGCTCTTTGAGGAGAATTAGCTTTTGAATAGGCAGAGAGCATGTAGACAATGTGAACCCAGCCCCCATTGCTGTCCTTGTAGCAGTGATGTGTGAGACTCTTAATGTGTGTGTGGGTGTGATGTGGGTGTCATGTGTTTGAATGTGGGTGTTGTGTGTTTGAATCTGCAAGTGTGTGTATGTGCATGTGGATGCGGCTGCACTCTTTTTTTTTTTTTTTTTTTTNTTTTTTTTTTTTTTTTTTTGTCTAATCAGTGCTGACTAGGATGTCAACTTGTGCTGTTTGTGTCTTTGTACAAAAGGGGTCAAATTTTATTTTGTCAGTACATGTGTGTGTGTCAGTGCATGCACCTCTTCATATGCCAGTACATTGCAAAAGTAAATCTGTGTTAACAAGTCATTTCACCCCATTTTTGTTTCCTAAATCTGCCAGTTTTCCGCCTCTTTCCAAAATAAATCAAGTCCTTCCAGGAATTTGACTTGATAAGATGGAGATTTGGGCTGTGTGTGCGTGTGTGTGTGTGTGTGTGTGTGCGTGCGTGCTTGGCTGGCTGCATGTGTATGTAGATGGGATTTTCTGCCCTCCATCCCAGTCGCCCACTGAGACCAATCAAACCGAGATCTACCAGGCTGCAGGGCTGCTTGGCACTGACTCCCTTGCTGAGCTCCTCACCCTCAGGATCTGCTCATTTAAGGTTTCCCTGACTTCACACACACAGCTCGGTTCCATTATCCCTCTCCAAACATTTATTATATCACACTTTATATTCTGTGTTGCAGGCTTAAGTGTTTTTATCCACTCCAGAGTGCTGTCATTGTATTGTTAGCATGCCTGTAAAATTGTGCTTTTATTAGGAAAACCGTTGCTGATCTGCAGAGAATATGATTTTACCATCAGCAACAGCACATTCACTTTCCAGAAAGTTAAATCCAAAGACTTTTCACAGCTTATGGAGATTTAACCTAGTTCACACTGGGCTGATTGCCACAGATAGTGATGCTTCAAAGCCTAAAGGCTGTTGTACCTCTTGAGCTTGAGGCTTCTCACCAGCAATATTTTTATCCCTGAAAACTCAACGCTGGTGTGCTGCACTTTCACTCTGCCAAGTTCTGTTACACGTATTTCTTCCCCTGTTGAGAGGACTCAAAGCAGTGTGTGCGAGCTGTAAACAAGTNCCCCCCACCCACACTGCCACACACACACACACATACACACAAGCACATGCACACACTCAAGCTGTATCTGGGCAAAAAGAGCTTTCTGAAACCATAAGCACTGCCTTATCATATGATTGCATTTGGTATGTCACACGGTTGAATCACGGGACGCAGAACACTTCCCTTCACACCTAGAGGAAGTCAAGCAGAAACCAGAGCACATGTTACATTTGCAGAAAACAACTGTCCACACATGTGCGTGGAAATGTAAACACGAGCAGTAAAAAGGCAGCATGGCAGCCACACACTGTGAAATGGTAGCACACTGTTATTCATTCTTTGTAATACAGTGAGTTCAACTGCAGGAAATCTACAATGCAGCAGTGTTATGTTTCAGTTCCTTTATAAATATAGTAAATTCCAGGGCAATGTTTTTTTTTTAAATAAATTTTGAGCAAATATTTTGCTGTCATATTGAATGTCTATGGGAATATTGATACGTATGGAAATATGTCATACTTGATAGTGATATTGGCAAGTAACATCCTTGTTAAAGGCTGCAGGATTAGATTTGCAGTGCCTTCTCGTCTTTGGAACAAAATGTCTTTTCAAAGAGCTTTTGATGTATGCAGTATGTGCAAGAGAATTAGAGATTATGGGAAGCATTAAAGAGCTGAAGGGTGCCGTGTTTCAGTCATTTCTAAGAGGCTAGTAAATCAAACACACATTCTTACTCAGATATGCTGTTTTTATTTCATTTGAACTGATTTTGCAGCTTTTATGCTACTATAGACCTTGTTGCACCTGCACATAATGTGAGATAAAACCAAATTACTGAATGATGATACACACTGAGATGTCATGTTGGCAATCATGTTGACGACTGGAAAGCTTCCCATCTTTAGGCTGATAATTCATAGCAAAGATGGCGTAGTGAAAATATTTACTCTGAGTGGAAGGAAATTGCTTACTCGAAATCTTGCCAGAATCTGTGTAATAAGCCCATTTAACATGAGTGCTGTGTGTGCCCATGCATAGCATGCCACAGATGCCTTTTATCATTAAATATTCCAGAGTAGTCCAGTGAAAAAAAATTCCATCTCACCTCCCTGTGTCTCACCCTAGGGACTCTTTTCACCCCTGAAATTCAAAGTGAAGTTGATACACATCATTTTCACCTGACGTGTGGAAAACATGTTGCTGCCAAGCAGGATGTAGCATCAATTATTGAAACCACTAATATATGTGCACTTGAGGTACGAATGGTAAATCATTTATAATGGGTTTGTGACATATCTTATTGGCCCTGAACTGTCTTAGTAAAGACAAACACACACATTTGGCAAGCAGAGAATGTGGAGAAATGGGACAGGTATGACATGTGATGGCAAGTTGTCCTAATTTGCCAGAACAACGAACAGGTGCGCTTGCACATGAATTATACTTTTACCCTGTTTGGTAAACACACACACTCAGATGCAATGACAGATGGCATTCTGAATCCTGAAGCATTCATCTGTGATACACTAGTGATCATGAACGGACCATCCCTCAGGACTCTGTGCCTGTCAGACTGATGGACTCATTAGACACGCATCAGTGTCTGCACAGGAATGGGCCCGTTTCTATCAGCCCCTGACAGTTTTTAACACAGTTTCTCCTCCTGCTTGGATAGAAAAATACACTAATTAAGATGTAGAGACATTCTCTGGCACCTGGGGTGTAACGGAGGTACCTCATGATTCCTGTACTTAGTTCCACAATGACTCATGGCCACACAGGCATTCGAGCTTAGCGAATATAGGTAATTAATTTGAGTCAATGAAGATGAAAATATTTTGGATTAAGCATGTTCGACACCTTCTGAGTGGTAATGAATTTGTTAATTAGTTAAAAAGAAGCCCCAAAGGGACTCTAGGTGGCGTTGTTTCTGATGTACCATTTCAGAGCCCCAAGGACAGCAATACTAAAGGAACCAATGTACTTCAAAAGACATAACAGGCCAGTGAACACATCCTACAACAATGTGTAGATTTTCTTAAGAACTGGAGTTCTCTTTATGCTACATTTCATGTCAGTAGGGGGCACAGAATGTTACTTATCACCTGTTATCAGAAAGTGGTTGTGAAAGAGGCTTACAAAGAAAGGAGTGGCTGCAGATTTTTAGTAATAAAAAGAAAGCAAAGAAGATGGGGTAGGAGATGGTACGTTCCTCTTCTAAATCAGAGCAGGAAGGACCCCTAACCAGTAACACAACCAGAATCTCTGCATCTCAAGCCGTACAGGAAATCTTTTGACCTGTGTGACCAACTTCCAGGCAGCATTTCCATAAAGGTCCAAATTTTCATCCTTTGCTTTTTTAAAATCATGTGAGCAATGCTTTTAACCTTATGAAAATGCTTTGAAATGAAGAAACGTGAGGACCAGATTTTCTGCTTCAGAAAAGAGATTTGGATATAGTTAAGTGCCTCTTTCCTCTTAACCTCCTTCCCTGTATGTATATAAAAGTGATATATTTCTATTTATCTATTTAACACAATTTTTCTCATTCATCCTTCCTTTATCTCATCACATCTGTGCAATAATGATGTACCCACTTGTCACTTTACCCCTACGCACTCCTTATTATAAATGCCTATACTATTATATTTTCTTTTCTTTTTTTTTTGGTCATTTGTATATGTATACAGTGTTATATTTATTTGATACTTACTTGTGTATATAGTGTTATGTCATTTGTCATCCCATCTTGACTGCATTGCTTTCTTTTTTCTCATCTTCATATTTTTACCACTTTATCTCACTGTCGCTTTTCTTATTTTTACCTGTTCTTATTTATTATCCTATCTTATATTTTATCTTCTATATGAGTGCTGTTATTGTAATCAGTATGCTTTTTACTGCTGAGCTGATCCATTTCCCTCATGAAACACATTTCATTGTACCGTTGACCCTGTGTTAACCTGCATATGACAAAATCTGAATCTGAATCTGAAGTGCATACTTTGGTTAATACTTGCTATCAACTCCTCCTCCTTGGGGCTAGTTAAATGGCTTAGACCCTGTTTGATGCCTTACATAATTTTAATCAGAAAAAATGTAAAAACTAGATTGTATAATTAGGCTGTGACTGTTTTCAGTGGCCACACACTCAGTGACTTTGAGTAAGTAAGTCACATTCCCGAGTTGTGTTTCCCCTGTCTGTCCGGATTGACAACACTCAACAGGAATTCTGTGATGCACTGGATTAGTCCCTTTATATCACTGAGGCTCATTGTTGGCCATCTGGTCTGCGGCCTTTCCTGTGGACTCCCCAGATAGATACATCCACACGGGTGATGTTTATGAACTGCAGGTGACTCCTGAGGGGTCCCAGAGGGAGACCACAAAAGAGCTGCTTAGGGGATGACATCAGCTAATCCTGACGTATCTACGCCTCATTCACCACAGGAATAGAGTTTGTGTGTGTGTGTGTGTGTGTGTGTGTGTGTGTGTGTGTGTGTATAAGTTGGCATCTGATGATATATATGTGTGGGTCTGCGCGTGGGAGGTGATCATGATGTCATTGCCCAAAATCCTGTCTGCCCACCTAAAGGACGGTGAAAGTTTTTGTAGCTATTTCTGTCCACCCGCATGCCTCTCCCATGACTTTCTACTGAGCAAATATTAACTTCCTCTGCTACTTCAGGGTGAGGACTTCAAAAGCCTTGCTATAAATTTAACCAGTCTGACAACCTGTAGGTCATTTCAGGAAAAATGTTTGCGGCAGGCTTTCATGTCCAATCAGGTCAGGTGAGGTGCACTTCTGGGAATAAAGCTGCTACTTTAAGAACTTTAGGAAAAATTAACTGAAAGTCTCACCCAGAACCAACAAATGAAACCATTAACAACCCTTTCAAATGATTTTCAAGAAAGTGAGAATTGATTATGAATAGGTGGTATGCTTTGGGAATTTTCTAGATTCACTACTACTACAAAGAAAAGCCCACTCACTGGATGGTTAAACTAACAATGTTAAAGGTCAAAGCAACCAAATGACACATAAAACATGCTGATCATTAAATAGCAGTTCTTAATGTGCTGTTTATAGGTTAACCTCTGGAAGTGCAAGAGTAGAGTATACATTTTTCTCAAGTAATGGAACAATCTCTCTTTACATAAAAGGTTGTGGATGAGTAAGAAATGACATACAATTAAGCAGGTCATAAGAAAGCAGAAGTCGTTTAGCACATCTATTGTTTGAGCTGATTTGCATTTCACTAGCCCACGGATTCTGATCTCACCCCATTCCATAAGGGGCAGTCACGCAAACAAAGGACAAAGGTCATCTAATGGATGGACCTCAGGGTTCTCCTCTAGCATTTAAACTGTAAGTTGGAGGTTTTAGAAGCATCATAGGAGGTTTAATAGACAAGATGTTCTCAGTCAATGTAACTTATGATATGTATCAAAATTGTCACTGAAAAATAAAATAACAAGCTTCATGACTGGCTACTCTCTCCAAATGTAAAATTAGAAAAAAAAATGTAAAATTGTTCCTAAATCCCTGTGAATACAAAATGTAGAGTAGTCAATTATCTGGATCCTTGACTGTATATTCAACCATTATGGCGACAAATAAAACTATAATTTAGTCATAGTGTCATCAGGCATGCTAGTGTTTGTAAGGAGGACGAGGCACAAGCTTTTTCAAAACTATTCAGCAGACACTGAAGAGAATCGTAGGGATGACATACAAAATGAGACATCTAGTTTGCAGCATGTATGTGAAGCTAATTTAATTTATTTCAGTGTTTGCCCTGATGTGTGGCATGAAGTGCCTTGATGTGTAATAAGTTTAAAAAGCATTGCTTATGAAAGAAGACAGCTGTGGGGCGTTTGTGTCATGACTAGTATGTAGACTTGACAGATGAGGCTATACTACAGCTGTGACATTTTGCATAAAGAGTCTTACAGTAACATATTTACATGCATATATGGTTTGGCTTATTTAAAAGTGATTGGAAGTCTTCCTGTGTCAATTTTTCATCTGTTGCAATGTGTTTATGAATATTAAATTCAGCAGTTCACACATTTTAAAAATTCCACACTAAATGTAATGATGAAATCTGTTTTTTTGTTGTTGTTGTTGTTTTTTTTTAGTCATTTTGTAAAAAACAAGTCCCCCAACCCCAATTTTTTTCTTGCAGCCACACAGGAAATGAGGTCATCTGCTCTGCCGAGTCACTTTACTGGCTGCTGAACACATGACGTCATCATAGTTTTGGTTACGCTTGACTCTTCTGGAGCTTACTCTTTGTACTTTGAGATAATTAGGTGTAGTTGGACGGGTGTGGACATAAACTGAAATATGGAATAACAACCACCCTACATGTTATTACTTTTATGGATGCTAATTTATCACAAGATCTCCAAATAACAGGTTTCATTCTTTATTTAAGCACTTGTAGCTGTTAATAAGCTTATGTTTTTGCATGTAACTACTGGTTTCACAGCTCTTTTTTGCTCTTTTAACCTTTGTCAGTGGGAGATACTTTCAGTTCTCCATCATTGCTGGGTTTACAGACAGCTCTACCTGTCTCCCATTCACAATAAAGATTTCTCAGGGCTGTATAATTTGAAAGCTGTTCACTGTGTCCTCACTGCACACTGATCTGTACTTCCATATTTTTCCTGCCAAAAAGCGGAGGCACTCATGCTGACAGTTGCCTCTCTTCAAAGCATCTTTAATGACACGTCAGTTCTTGCTTCCCCTGGGACAGTAACTGAGGGAAGATGAGGAGACTGACTGCTGGCTAGGAGGACCATCCAGCGGTGGCTCATATTCATATGCCAAAATCTGCTCAGCCTATTTGAGCAGGCAGAGACATATTCACCGTGGTGAACTCTTGAATGTAAGGCACGGCTGTCACAATGATGTCTAGCTTTGTGAACGTGCCTGGATGATGATTGTTTGATCCCCACAAAAATGCTCCGAGCGAAAGACAGTGTCTCTAGTTGTTGTTGCTGGTTAGGAACCTACCTGGCCTTCTCTATTATTAACCAGGCAGAGAAGAAATCTCTTACAATTAAAAATCTCTGCCCTTGGAAACATTCTCATAAATATTTGATGTCATTGCTTAAAAATCTTAAAACAGATTCTCAACACAGCTCATTAAGTCATTATATTTTATGCTCGAACCTTGAATTTAACTGGAATTCTCACTTGACTCCATTGATTTTTTTTTTTTTTTTTTTTTTTACTTTCATCAATGTGTTTGCTCTCCTTCCTAGACATTCTGTTACTCATGTCTGGCTTCAGAAATGACATAGCTGGCGGTAAAAGCACATATTCTAAATATGTAAGGGGATTTTTTAAAGCTTTGCTGAAGCAATATTTGGAGTGTGGTATATTTCTCCCACAGACAAAAATGAATTAGGGACAACCCATTAGTTCCAGTGACTAATCTGTACGAATGTGCTGTTTCTCCAAAGCAGGTGGTCCAGACCACAGGTGTGTTTGTCTAAATCTGCCTGAAATGGAGCCACAACTGTTGAAATGTTGCAGGTGGCATCACTGTACTACCATCAACCTGGCACACCATTCAAACATCTGCTGGCCCGCTGCCACGCAGAAGATGGCAGAAAGTTGCCTTTGGTTTACTCATCCAAAAAATGAATCCCATGGGAAAGGGAAAAGAAGACAGTGTAACGAAAGAAATTTTCATTTGTTGCTCAATCATACAACCTCCTCATTGTTTCTTAAATCATCCAGAAAATAGAATTTCACAAGTATAAAATTCTTAAACACCAGCTGACAAATTTCAGCTCAGACGTTGCTTGGCAATGTAAAATTGCATTTGGCATATTCTATGAAGCAAATATCATTTGAGGTGTGAAGCATGGTAGGCGTCGGTTAAAGTGATTTATGTCTGCACCAACAGAGTTAATTGTTGTCTAATTAAGACAACCTTAAATTTATGGAAAACATGCCCTGGGTACAGTATCTTTGCCTGCTTCCCAGAGGAGGACATTGCCAAAATGCCACATCAAATATAATCCTTAAGTACAATTTTGAGGTACCTGGAGTTTACTCGAGTGTTTCCTTTTACTGCCACTTATATCTACTCCGTTATTGTATATATTACTGCATATGGCTGCCATGCAGATCATGCATTTGCTTGAAGCATTTATTCTGTGCTTCCTCTGGAATTATCCTTACATGTTCACAAGATACAGTAACTACAAAAATCATGGGGCAGTAATTTTTCTCACAGCTGCAGTGCAGCAACAGTAGCAACCAGGAAAATGACTGATAGTTATGTGCAGAAGCTATCGAGCATGGAGGAATTAATTTAATGGCCTCATTTCTGATGTCACTGCTAATACTGTTTCTCTCACCTTCATACCATAAGTATAAAATTTGGATCTCTTTGATTGTAGCCATCTTTGTTTCAGACCAGGGAAGTATATGTTTCAGGCACCACATTGCTCCCTGATGGCTATAGTAATTATTCCTCCAGACTGACATAAAGTACCTAAACAAGTATGTGACACTGCCAGCACAGCAAATGTGGTCAGTGATGTATGCAGAGTTAATGCAAAACTTTAATTTCTAACATGACATAAGATCATAAAGTTGAGTCACTGGACTGAAAAAACAAACAAATTTGAAAATGTGTTGCGGTTCATCTGAACCTAACTGTAGCAGGAACAGCATTTATTCCCAAAAGGCAGACACACCCATCAATGTGATGGTCTCGCCCGTGCAATGCCCACATTTCACAATGGGGTGAAACTGTTATACCTGCTAAAATGTTTTTTACATAGAATTTTGACTGCTGGAAAGTTGTTACAATGGAGTATTTTTCCATTGTGGTGTTATTCTGTTTCTTAAGTAAAAATGTTTCTTCCACTGCTGCTCCTTCCCTTTCCTTCACAGACATTCTCTTGCTCTTTATTACAGGGAGATGGTGGAAATAAGAGCTCATGCTGTGAGCCTGCATGGCTCACTGAAGTGCCACAGCTTTAATGTGAGCGGTGCTTGCAAACAACGATACGGGCAAAGTCTGTCCTCAGATCTTCAGAGGCGTCGGTAGATCAGAGGGCGGCTGTCACCCCTCCAGGCAATCTTCACTAGCTCAGAGGAGATCCTTCAGAGCCGCTGACCCCCCTGAGATACAGCAGGGCTGCCCAGGAAGCCATGCCAGTGTAAGAAGTTTCAAAGAAAGGAGCAGCTGCTCAATTGATTTCAGTTTCTGTATCTCTAAACCATGTCAGAGAGCGAATGAGGTGATGTGGAAATACTAGTGGGCCTTTTAAGTTGGCAAATCCAAGTCTGGATAATTGATCTGGCTGGTAAATGCTTTTGGAAAAGTTGCTAATGTAGGTCAGAGCTGAATAAAAAATGAGACTCTTACTCATTACCAAGTGAATGCAATTAAAGCTACAAAAGTTCATAGCATGAACAGCATATCCAATTCTTTATTATACTTGAATAACAACCATGCAGCCAGTGTCATGTTGATAAAAATGGGAGAATCTGTATCCAAACATTATAGACTGTTAATCTGAACAAACATTGCATACCGTACATTAATCATTTCCTTGGCATTTTTAGTATATAATCATTAGCATAATAACACTACAACATGTGGAATTAAAGCCAGGGGTGTGTGTGTGTGTGTGTGTGTGTGTGTGTGTGTGAGTTCCGCAATGGGAAAAGAGGATTTTGGTTTCTCAGAATGGTCCAACATTTTTCATTTTTTCCTCTGCTCTCTCTGTCAGTCCATCCGGGATTTTCCTTTCCGGCGGCAACGTTATGCTTAAAATTCTGAATGCACACGGTTTTCATGGAGACAATACCTTAATGTTTTATTTCCTGGACTTATTTCCCCTGGCTGTGAAGCCTGTCTTGGTACGCTGCTGTATCCAATTAGCTTCACATAGGAAAAGGAAACAATCCTCTACAGGCCAAACAAAAAAGTTGAATAGGTCATTTCACGGATGAGCACAGCGTACCACTGATCCCCCCAGAAACCCAAGGATATGTAAATCCCTATAGCTTGGAGGGATGATGTAATGCAACACATAAAATCTTAAAATCATGACACTTGTCAGCTTCTGGGAACACCCCAGTTACCAGACTGGTGAAAGATGGGGCTATTTATTGAACTGGGGGATTTACGGCCTGTTGAAGCACTGTTTAATTTAGGTGAGTCATGGATGCTTCAGGCCATTTGGAAAGGCTCTCAAGGGTCATCTTTGTCTTGAGGTCATCCCCTCTGACATTAATGAGACCATGAAAATGAGGAAAACTAAGATCCCAAACCTTTAGCCAGTTAGAGGAAATGAAGACTTATCGCTGATCAACATCTACAAAACATCTTTGAGTGTTGACATGTCACAATAACCTTGAAGATCATACCTTCTGAGTCCACATACATGTTACATTACTACCAAACATTCTCCAAAAAATACTACTGGAGCAGTAAATATTAGAATTGTTTCTCCTACCTTCCAGACTGTCATTGATTTTAGTTCATTCTAGAATGTTATTAAAATAAGCTTGTAGAGACTTAAAACATGTTGAGATAGGTAATCCATCACAGCGAACAAAGTGTCTATTGAGTTTTTTGTTAAATTACTTAATTTAACCATTCCAACATATAGCTACATGTAAGAAAAAAAAAAGTCTCCACCAGTGAATATAGTCCAGGAAAAGATTACTTTTACTGAGAAATCAAAATGACCATGCTTTCTACAATTATGCACATTTGCGTGCTATGTTAGCAGGCGAAACACCAAATTTTAAGGTGGGTGTGTCATCTGAACATTTGATTTTCAAACATTAAGGGATTTGGCATCTAACACACAACTAAAATATGATTTTATGTTTTGGAAAATAGTTGACAGTAATGTAACATGTATGTTGGTAGTATTTATTGGGCTCAAACATGCAAAATCACCTGCATGGTCCTTTAAGATACAAAGCTTAAAATTATCTCATAGATCTCAAATGTAGATTCTGCTCATCTTTGAGCTGTAACAAATATCTTAGATTTCACATGTGTACGTGAGAAATTATTTTATTATAAGCATATTATAATCTTAATTTCATTATTACTCTAAACCCAAGGGACTTTCTGCTTTATAAACAAGAGGATCATAAATTTATGCACACACTGACTAACAAAATGTATGTAAACATACACAGCCACACTAGGCAAGGTTGTTAAATGACAAAGATACATTCTGCCATTACAGGTGCACTGCAGTCCAAACAGACTGTCCATTGTTGTACATATAAACAATCCAGTCTGTAATGATTCATTGAACTCAGATAAATACTACTGCAATGCACCATTTATCTTGGAAAGTAAAAACACATTCTGGTATTTAGATTTAGTTTTTCTCCCAAAACCAAGTAAATTAATTTGTTATGGAGCTATAAGCAATTCCTCCTTTGGATGGTACAGTTGTTTTTACTAATCATGGCAGAATATTATTTGCCTGAGTGAATTTTTGCCTGCAGTCATCTTAAATTAGGCAGTATGCATGGCATGTTATTCGTAAAATTATGTGGGACCTTCTCTTCCTCCAGCTCATTAACTATTCAAAGTGAAGCCCTGATCCTGCAGGGTATTGATATTAATTCCCCATACTACTGCAGCAAGCAGTTTGGAATGTTTAAAAAGAGTTTGCAAATTGCACCCACAGTCTCTTCATAAGTTTTTCTAAACAAATTAAGCATTTGCTTATTTGTGTTTTGCCACTTGCCTGAAGAACAGTCCTTTCATTTGCAGCATTAATAAGTGAAAAGCTAATTTTGCTTTTCACTGACCCGTGTGCGTTACAAACAAGACAATAACAAGCTCATTAGCCAGAACAGGTTGTTGATCTCGACCTTTAATCCTACAAAGCCACGATGAGGTAGACGTGTTACTAGGATCTTGTTCTGCTCCTGCTTGTCTACACCAATCCCCTTTCAGCAGCGCAGACTTTGCCTTGACCTTGGGCAGTGGATTTCCTTGAGGGCAGGGTGGCCACTGTGGAAGCTGAACAAACTGGCTGAGGGTGGAGGAAACAGAAGTGCTAGTGCTGAGGCAGGCACAGAAATGTATGAATGACTGAAAAAGAGGAGCACACCGAGCCAATCAGAAGAAAAAGAAAATCTGTGAGCCAATCACAGAGAGCTTTTCTTCTCTCCCTCCAGCGTCTCTCTGACTTCTTCTCCTGACTGTTACCAGGTCACTGTGCCTGCCCGCGCCTCTGAATAATCTGTTTCATTGGGTCAGTGTGCCTCTCACAACGCGTCTGACTGGCTGGCTGGGCATACGCGGTTGCTAGGGAGATCAGCCAATCAGAGCTAGGCGGAAGTTTCCACTCGGTTTCTAGGCAGGATTCACGTGCTGTAGATGTTTTGGCGGGAGAGTGGGAGAGCAAGANCTCGGTTTCTAGGCAGGATTCACGTGCTGTAGATGTTTTGGCGGGAGAGTGGGAGAGCAAGAGAAGGAGGGGCAGCTGCAGGGTGAAGTGGAGCATGTGATTGTGTGTGTGTTTGTGAGCGAGTGGGTGTGTATATATGCGTGTGTGTGTGCGTGTACAAGTGTGTATGTGTGTGTGTGTTCGTTTTGCCCTGCCTCTTGCTTTCTGATGCAACATTGAACTGTGTCTCTTGGGCTACGAGGGGACCTTGTTATGTTTTTTTTTTCATTTTTTTTTTTTTTTTTTTNTTTTTTTTTTTTTTTTTTTGCTTCCTGTCCTCGCAGGAAACGAGAACCAATTGCTGTGCTGTTGCCATCGGAGCGGGGAGGTTTGTTTTCCCTCCACTTTCATCCCTGGTACCTCCCCATCGACAGTTACCGTAGAAACAAGAGCAACTCCAACTCTATTTCCATCCATGTCTCCTTCCTTCAATGATTTAACATTGCTTTCTTTTTTTTTTTCTTTTTTTTGATCCACTCCACAGCACCTACCTACCAACACTTTAGCAGCCAATGAAGTATTTAGGAAATGGTGTGACATATCTCTGAAGAGGGATTGTATAAAAGCAGACATGAAAACCTGCAGAAGCACATACTGAGGTGCATTTAACAAGGTTGCGTCCAGACTTCTCTGTCAGAGCTCAAAACATCTAGAGATTACTAGATAACAGGATCAACTATCTGGGTTTAGCAGAATAGCCTGGAAACCCCCACCTTAAAAAACAGACATATCCACCTTGTTATCTCCCTCATCCCCTTTGAATCCCTCTGTCAACACAGTGAGGCAGTTCATCACATTTGACATGGGCTTCCAAAAATCCCTTTAATGCTACTTGAGTGCATACTGAGTTTCAGGAATTAAACTGGAGAGCAGCAAGTGAGCGGAGAGATGACCGCAGGGCATCCACTTCACTTTTACTTGCAACACAACATGGAAGGGTGGAGCAGCGTCAAACTATCATACTCACTTATATCTCCAAGCCAGTACTAGTTCCAAATACTAAACTTTTCTATTCAAAATAATGTGAGAGAGAGAGAGAGAGAGAGAGAGAGAGAGAGAGAGAGAGAGAGAAACCCCTTCACAAACAAGAAATGTAACACATATGGCTAATTACAATAATTAAAAAGTAACACCCAGGCATGGTCTTCTTCTATATGCACTCATACATTTCTGCACATCAGGTATCTGAGAAGAGCTGTCCTTGGAACATTTTTGCAATCTCAGGATTTGTTCAAGAGCGTTTATGCCATTTGTTATTAACCAGCAAGGCCAATCTCAATCAGTATTAAAACTTTAATTATATTTAATAAATTGATGTTGGCTCACTCCAATTGACAGACCTACATAGATTATGCAATTGGAAATCGATTTACTGAAGCATGCTTTTTATTCGGAGAAAGCCACTCCAGATGCATTTTCTCACCTGGTGGACATACTCTGATTAAGCAACAAGTCAGGGAATGGAATCCTATACTTCTGTTCATGTATGCATCTCTTGCATATTTGCATTAATTGGGATACAGATGAAAAGCAGGGTTAGTGTGCATGTAAACATATGACTGATCAGATGATGTAGTTTTAGAAGGATCTCTGGGGTCATTTCAAGTAAAGGATGTTTATGTCTATGAAGATTCTCATTCATTCAGGGATCTGGGAGTAGTAAGTTAAAGGCAAATTAGTTCCTGTTTTATTCTGACTGAAGAACTAATGAAGTAGTTCCAGGTGTTTTTGACTCAATCCTAGACAAATAATGCAAAACATCACCTTTGTTTAAAATCTACAGAATAACTAAGCAACAATAAACCAATTCACCAGGCATCATCTATGGCCATACACACAAAGCACACACACCTGGAAATTGGATTATAATGTTATACGTCTGTCACCAGTTAGCCTGACACATTGTTTGTGTACATCCATGACATGTTGCCGCTGGTTATCATTTACCTTAACTGCAGATATGTGCAGGAAAAAATGAAAGCAACAGTGTGGCGAATCGATTTTCATACAACACCTCACCCAAAACATGCCCACTATTAATTCCCTCTTAAGTTACAAATACTTCATCGCATTAAAGTGGTGTCAGAATATGTTGAATTACAGTGTAGTGTTTCCCTTGGGTGGTTCTGGGCTTCAAATGCGTTACCTTTGGATGAACTCTGCGAAAGCTGCATTCATTGGCTGAGCCGCTGCTCTACCTGTGGTTAAAATCAAGAAGTGTTGACAGGAGGAGGTAGGAGGAGGAGGAGGGGATAAGGGGGATACAAGTTTCCAATAACCTGTGAAAACTTGGCATCTCTGTCACCCAGTTTCACATCAATTTTTGTGACAAGCACCTCCCAGAAATGGGGATTTAAGTAGATAATTAAATGGCAAGGGGATTGAAACCATAAAATTGTGACGAGAAAGTGAATGCAGTGTAAGCACAAACATGGATATGGAACGAATAGAAGACTGAAAACAAAACGTCTGGACGCCAGGCACCATTAGGGAAAAGCCACAAAGCAAACTGTATCATTATGCAGTGAACTTTGAAAAATTACAACACAGAGAGACTTATCACCTCAGCTGGCAGCACATACTCACAAATAACTCACTGCGGAGAATTTTTGACTGCCTCAAAAGGGAAAATTGCTCAGATAAAAATGAGATAGGACACATTGTCTGCCACTGCAGGTGACACATGAGAGGTACTTGAAGTTTCACTTTAGATGACAAGTTATGAGTTTAGTGCTAACAAAAGAGAACATCTCTGTCTTCAAACAACATTTGAAAGTGAAAGATTGCATAATGCATGATGTTTGCTTTTCCAAATCTTTCACGCTGACAATGCATCAAGTTATGTTCTCTGTGCAAACAATCAAATGTGGTTAACTGCACTTTGTTCTTAAGACAGTTAGATATCTCCAGTCCTGAATTTGATTGATGAAAAGCTTTATTCATGATTCTACTGGCAATGAGACAAATGATTGTGACTGAAATGCACTATTCTTAAGGGTTTTTTTTATTTTTTTTATTTTTATTTTTTGCACTATTGCTAAAGGAAACTCATGGGGAGAAAAAAGACAAAAAAATTGTTAAATTATTATGATTACTTCAATTTTTCAATTCTTTGTTGTTCATATGTGGCACCCAGTGGACTAATTAAGTCCAGCCCTGAAAAACACCTTAAAATGCCTAAACACCAGATCAAACTCTAGCAAAAAAGTGATGTTTTTCTCTCTTTAATTCCACTGTGGTTTGTTTTACTTCCCCTTTAATTCTTCAAATATGCTTTAATAAGGAGGTATTTATTAGTTATTATCCTCATAACACAGCTGAATGCTTCAATTCAGGAATTTTTTTTCTAATACACCTTTGATGACCTTAAAATTGCCATTATTTTCACTTCTCTGACACATTATGCTGTAATTCTGAAATCACCATTGTAAAGATTATGTATCTACAGGCAAAAGATCTAAGCCTTGCTGACCCAGATCAGCTTGAATAATAGTTATATTAGGTATAGATATGCAGTATTTTAAGGAAATTGCACAAGACCAGTCAATTGATCTACTTTACCCTCAGTATTGAATATTTTCGATGAAAATACAAATGCTTATATAAGGTAGTTCTTGATAGCCAAGCTGCAGCCATAAGTAATTGGACTTCTGCAGAATAGAAAAACTGAACCATGGTGTTGTTTTTGTGCACTCCATTGTGTGCAATCTGCTTCAATTTTCATTGATTAACAACCGATGGGTTTTATTGAGCTTAGCAGCTCCCTTCAAAATACACATACACACACACACACAGACACACACAAATATACGGAGTGAAAGAGAGAGAGAGAGGAAAAACAACCACCATCTGACATCTTCTTCCTAAATTTGGGTGGGGTCCCATTTGCTGCAGGACTGGAGTTGAGTGGATTGTTGTGGATGGGGGGTGGGGAGGCGTCAAACAGCAGATTAAACAAGACTGAGCAGGGGTTGTTTGCTGCTCTCCAAAAACTGCCAATAAACTATGCACAGGAATTTTGCGATGAGTTGAGAAAATCACACTTCACACATTACAAGCTGTACAACAGAGGAGCAGCAGGGTGTGATACCAAAACAGACAAGGGTCAACCCATGCTCCACGCGAGCAACAGCATCTGCTTTCATCCAGAAACTGTCTCCTGGGAAAATCTAATTCACACCACGGATCAAGTAGTCCCACTCTTGCACTCGGTAACCCCTTTCACAGACCAGGCTTGGTTTCACTGTGCATTTTTTTTTTTCTTTTGAGTCTATATCACGCTCTAGCTCAACCCCCCAACCCTGCATTCAGGGTCACCAGTCATGGTTGCTGTTTACTCCACTGTTACTGTGCATCTATCAGAGGAGAACGCCATGTTCAACAATGGGCACCCTTAGGGCATGAGCTGAAAATGGCCCTGTGCTGACATCAATACATTGTTGTCAAGGCAGGATGAATTTAAGGACATTTAGGTTACACTGAGGACGAAATGGTTTACATCCTGCTCAGTGCCAGTATACTCATTAACTGTTGCCTGTGCCTGTTTGATACCATCAGCAGGTTAAAGAAGCTAAAAATCTGAATTGTTAAAACTCATTGAAATTCTTAAAGGACCCTTCTGGTGGTTTTGCAATGTATACAACCCGCATACACTTCATTACAAACAACCATTTCCAACCAAAGTTTTACTGTGTCATGATATGCTATTTGTTGCTGTTTTGATGCATTATACATACTGTAGATTTAAGCAGAAAAAATAGTTTTAAGTTCATGCTAAATGATGGGTCACTGAAATGTATTTAACAGTTAAAATCTGATCTGTTCTTTATTTTATTTTTTATTTTTTTTGCCTGACAGTAAATCACGCTGCTCATCCTGACAGTAAACCAGCCTAGTAACTGGGTGAGCACAATCCGTCCATGCAGCACCAGCAGCTCCCAATCAGCTGAGCTAACGCTGAAAAAAGTCACATGTCTTTTCTGGGTTTGTGTTTTTTTTTTTTTTTTNTTTTTTTTTTTTTTTTCTCCCTCCACGTGTCAGGATACACGAAGCAGAAGGCGGGACCAAAACAAACCATCTGATTGGTCGGCTGTGTGTCACCAGCTTATCCTGGAGAGGAGGACAGTCCTCTTAAAGGGCCAGACGCCTGAATTTTCGCCTGAGCGAAACCATAAACTGAGGTATATCATACAGAGAGAGGTCTACACGTGTGGGTTGATTCTATTATATTATTTAATTTCATATATGTTAGATGTTAAAAGAAGTTAAAGAAAAAAATGTGTGTTTGTCAGGACATAAACAATATAGTATGACAGATAAATTATTCACGAACAAGCAAAAACGATGACGTCACGGCACTTATTAAAATAGAAACCACAGCATAACCACTGCATTTTTATTATATATTATATTCCATGTGTTGTGTATTTGCATAACCGTGTAACTGACTCCCCGTTTCTTTTTTATTTGAAGGGGCGGGTCTAATTTTCCTCTGGGCGGACCGATTTGACACGGGGAAAAAAAAACACAGCAGCCCACTCTAGTCAGCAAACATCCATCTGAGTATATAATGCAAAGAAGGATACAAGTCACATCGTCACAGTCCGTAAAAAACAAGATAACAGCAAATTGTCAAGATACCACCGACCATAACGGAAAGCGAATTTACTGGCGGTGAGTTTCCAGATTTTTATTCATTTTGAGGAAAAATTCGTGTCATTCCTGCAGTGCGCTTCAGGTTTTACGGATGTTGTAGTTTGTCAACAAATGTGTGGGGAGGCTGGACTTGTCCGGGCAGGAATGGGATGAGAGGAGCGATCACCAGACTCATGACAGAGCTTTTATAGATTTAATTTCATCCTGTGGTGCAGATTTAGAGTTTTTAGCTCCTCTTTTCACGGTGGAAGTGAGGAACAACGGGTTTAATCCATCACCTCTCCGCGCTTTGGTCACTCCGCGTTCCGGCTGATGTTGTCCGGCGTATCACCAACAGCTGGTCTATAGTATGTGTCGCTGCTAAGAAATATTGAAAGAAGTATAATTTAATAACAGACAATCGCTGTTTTAGCAGCTAAATCAACATGTCTTGTTTGTATTGTTTACTTTGGTGAGTCCACGCCTTTCTTTGATCATTTGTGTTTCTCTTGAATGTTTCTAGAATGTCATAAGTATCATAAAAAAGGTTAATTCAACACTTTTTTTGTGTGCATACTTTACATCATATTTTGACATATTTCAATACTTGTCAGTCTGTGAATGTTGGGTCTACAGTGATGAGCAGGGGCGCTGTTACGCTCCGATGTGCACCGGCCATTGAGCTCCTGGAGCGGGTTAAGATGCAGCACAGTCCCCGGTGGTCCTCCGGAGCTTATATAGCTGCTCAAAATGCCGCAGAGTTATTTAATCTAGCAGTGCAATTAAAGTAGTTTTGCCTCCCAGAAGTAGAAAAAAAAACCATTGATATGACAGTTGAAATATTCAAAGCCAGTTGGACTCATGCTTTTTCCAGTTTTCCCATGATAAGAAAAATAAGGTTTATGACTTTGCTGGAGCATCTCCCCTGATGTCCACAGGAAAATGTGAACCCATTAGAAATAGCAGCAGAGCCCGGTGTACAGATGGTGCAGCTAGAGGGAGCCACTTTCTGCTGCATCTCTGAGCCTCTGACCAACACTGTGCTGGCTGCTGGCTGCCGGGCCTGCCTGCTGCCCCAGGCATTTTGTGTGTATGTGTGTTTGTGTGCGTGCACAATCTCTCTTGTCTCTCTGTTTGTTTTTTATGTGTCTGACACTGTGGTAATCTTGCCAGTCCTCTGTGGGCTGCCAGTGGAAATTCAAGACCAGGCTTGCAGCGCTGTGATTGACACCCAACACAAATGAGCACTTGATCTCAGTTAAACTGGCTGCACAGTTGCAAGATTATTGCAACTGTGCAGTATCAAAATAACACTGGAATAACCTGAATTTACAGTTCAACCAAACAAATTAAGGGTGTGCATAAGCTGGACATAAACCATTTTCACTGTTTAATGCCCTGAGAACAATGGAGGCCAGTAGGCCTGCAGGTCACTATTGTTTATTATCAAAAACACAAACTCTCCTGTTCAATGATATTAATTTCTCACTAGTTGTATATCTTGGCTACTTAAACTATTTTTTTTCACAGCTGTTGAACATGTAATTTTCCCTTTTACTCAATGCAATATGACATCATGTAAAAAGACACTTTCACAGCCATATATAACTGGAGCCGCCTCCATCAGTAAATGTAATACCAGTGTATCAAGTTTCAACTTTTGCATTTGCCAGTCAATCCAGCCCATTTGTCTCCATTTACACAACAAAAGGCAAAGACAGACACCCTGGAAGAAAAAAAAAAAGAGATGAAACAATAGTTCTCGCTGTGGCGTGAGGCCGAGGAGGAAGAGAGTGTGTATGTTTGTGTTGACTAGGCGCAGGTGAGGATGCAGTGAAACTTGTTATCTCTCCCGCTGTCCTCATAAAGCAGCTGCTGTGTGCCAGAACTTTGGTTTCACTGAGGTCTCACTCTCACACCACCCGCTGCTGTGTGCACGCTGATAGTGTGTTTGAGAGAGAGAGGGAGAGAGAGAGAGAGAGGGANACCCGCTGCTGTGTGCACGCTGATAGTGTGTTTGAGAGAGAGAGGGAGAGAGAGAGAGAGAGGGAGAGATGGAGAGAGAGAGAGAGCAGCAGGATTGTGCAGGAGGAGCATAATCCCCTGACTGTGCTGTGCTCTGTGGCACACTGTTCCAGATTAAGGTAATTCTGAAGGGAAAAAGCCTCTTGTGTAGATCTTTTGGCACTCAATTACAATTTGGCATATTATCAGGTCAAGCTTGGCAAAATCTGCAGTGGGAGGGTGGCAGATCTGGTGTAGCATTTTTAGCCACACACAGGGTTTCCCTACACACTGGGTGTTTCCATACATTTGGCTCTTCTTGCTGCTGATCACTATATTACCAAAGAGGTGAGCCTTATACCCACATGTGTTTGCTGGGTACTAAGTCTGTAGTATCTGACGTTTAACTCAAGGCTCTATCTGTTAAATAAAAGCGGTACCGACAAGTATCAAGGAATCTGCATCAAAGTACTATTCTTGACATTAGTAATGGTAATTTTTAGCGATACCCTTTTTAAATGTGTAAATGTACATTGACGTTACTCCAGAGACATTCCATTCTTGCTTGTGTTTTCGCTGTGATATCACACAACATAAGCTTCTTACCAGGAATTAAAATGACAAAAGATTTATTTTCTTTAATGTTGATAGAATGAGTAAAGGGCAAAGTTTCAACTGATTACAGTGTGGCATCTGGTACTTTAGGTTTTGTCTTGAAACAAATCACACCCAAATAACATGTTAAGCAAACATCATAAACACACAGAGAAGTAGGAGTCGAAAGACTTAAAATATGGCCACACACGCATACAGACACACTCTCTATCTCTTGTCTGCTCCTTCTCCTTTTCCCTCTCATTCTAAAGTTTCCATCCTTATTCTCTACAGGGAGATTACCGCTGAGGTGTCGGATGGATGATGAGGAGGAGGACATGTCACGGCCCATCTCGCAACTCTGGGGAGCGCCCTTTAGGGACATCAAATACGAAGACCGAGCCACACAGACCGCAACCGGACAGGCCCTCGCTGTCGTCACTGCTGCTGTGCCCGCGTCGCAGAGCCACAACAACAACAGCATCAGCATTAACGCACTGCCCTGCAGGCTACACCGGCAGCCTTGCATGCTGTTTCACGGTAAGCAAGAGCCAGACAGGAAGACCTGCTGATAGGGATGCAGGCCGCTAGGGATGCGCTGATAGGGATGTTCAGACGGCATCATAAACCAAGAGGATGATGCGCCTAGCTTAACCTCTGAGTCATAGTTCCTTTCATGTGGTAGGGGTAGGTTGAGGGAAACTGTTGTCAAGGGCTTAAATAATTAAATTCTCTCTTTGTCAGTGGTACATTTCAGATATGTTCATGACAGATTTTGAGCTAGAAAATGAGCAATAAATTTCATTTTTGAGTTATTCCTTTAAAACACTAAGGCCTCAAAAATTAATAGAATTGAAAAATGATACCCAGCCAAACTGTTTTGATACCAACAAAATGATTCAGTATTAGCGCGTATTAAAACATAAATTTGATACCTAATTTTGACACTTAAGAGCAAACATCAGCATCAAACTAAACATTTGAGTCCCACTTAAAAGAACAGATATCCAAAACATTTGTAAATAACTGACATCAAAGTTAAACTACTGGTATGATTACTGGTTTCTGAAGGAGATCCAGCCCTTGGAGATCCCTACCATTCTTAAAAAAAAAAAAAAAAAGTTGTAATGGTATAAATGTTTTTGGTTAATGTAAAATTACATTTGTCTTTAATACTCCAATAATAGTTTGTTAAATATTTCCCTGTTCTAAATCAGATAAATGATCATCACGCTCTCCCCTTACTGTGTTGGAATGTCAGATGGCATTTCTTTTCTTTTGTATTATGAAACTACTTTCATTGAAAAACCCAAAACAGAAAACAATCATTGCATACATACATAAAGGCACATACCCACACTAATATGCCCATCAGATTTAACTCAATATTGTTTTCCAATGTCTAATCAAATCAATGTGACATCACTTTAATTGAATTGAACTGTGGAGCAGTGTGTTGTGTGTTTGTTGACTCAGTGTCAGTCAGTGAGAGGTGCGCATTGTTCAGGGTTTAAAGTTGTCGATACCTAAACACCGCTGACTGTTATTAACTTTTCACTCATTGTAATCTAACCAGTAATGGATGTCATGCTCTTGGCTTCGTGCCATTTCTTCTCTGTCTCCGTCCCAAACATAGACCAGGACTTTCACAGCGCGTTGTTTCTTAGATTTATTATGGTGTGACAGAATAGCAGGGCATTCTTTGCATGATAACATAAAAAAATTGTTTTCCCTCCGAATGGCATGACAGCAGAGGCGCATGCTAGAGGCGGCGATTAGACTTGTGGCAGTTCACTGAGGCCAATGTTGATTTAATAAGCTGTTTGAGTTTTCCACCTCCCTTGCTCGTGTTTGTGGACTTTAGAGTTTTACTTTCTGTGCACCTACCTTGTAATTTGCCCATGCATGACCAGATCTGATAGAACCTGTTTGTGTGGCAGACAGGAATTTGGCAGCATTAACAGTAGATACATCACATTTGACACTGACACAGAAGAGTGTAAATGTAAATAAAGTAAGTAAAGATATTTTGGGTTATCATGTGATTGCAAAAAAAAAAAAAAAATGTTTTCTGAGGTTTTTATCATGTTTTTCCCCTCGAAAACAGATTAAGCAATGTCTCGTAAATTTATCATGTATAATGTGTCAATGTATTGATTCTCTGTCGGCCCTTAGACAGACAACTTGAAACATTTCTACTTTCCTTTTAGACAACGCTGGATTCCGCTCACATTTCCCCGCTCAGTTTGAGCCGATGGAGGATCAGGGAGAGAGGCAGATTGAGGAGGAAGAGGAGGATGAGGAGGGGAGGAGAGGGGAGGAACACAACNAGGGAGAGAGGCAGATTGAGGAGGAAGAGGAGGATGAGGAGGGGAGGAGAGGGGAGGAACACAACAGGATGGCAGAGAGGCCTGAGGAGCAGGCAGGAGTGAGCGTGGAAGTGCAAATTGGCCGCAAACTTCGGGAGATTGGTGACAAGTTCCACCAGGACCATGTTGAACTGGTAAGCAGAACAGTGGATCCCTAAATAACCTTCCATGTCAAACCACCAGATGTAGCGTTTGTGTGCGTGCTCACACAGAAAGTGTCACAGTGTTAATATGAACACAAGCTGAGTTAGACTGCCTGGATATTCCCCAACCAAATGTTCTGTTTGTAGACAAGTCAACTGCTCAAAGGACACAAGAACCCCGACAGCAGGCGAGGGACACTCGGACACTCTGAGGGCTGAGGGGGGCTGCTGGGACTTAGACTATGTTTGCTGAAATTTAACTTTTGTTTGTCAGTTTCTACTTGACAAAATGTTTGGGGGAGAGAGAGCAAAGTTCAGAGCTTCTCGCTGCCAACTCATGGCTCGTTTTGAGAAGAAAGGGACTGTACTTTTTGCCAGCTGGATTGGCCACACTGGACTAAAAAATAGACTGTATAGTGGCCTGATGGGTGGAAAACTCTTAAATCACTAATAAGGAATTGTTTAATGTGCACTGACAGTTGAGACTGTCATAGAAGTGTGCATATCTGTACTTAATGTCAATATCCATATAGTGTTTTCATATTGATTCTTAGTTTGGCATTGTGGTCACGGCCGTCTTTGTGAAATCCAATCCCTCATTGTGAACAGATGGATATAGACGAGCCTGTCAATACTGTGTCAGTAGTATTGATACCATGCCATTACTGTCTACAGGAATATCAGGGTTAAGTTTCATGCCCTACAAAAACAGATAAAAGAAACAGATGAGAAGAGAAACTCATTGTCTCAACTTTATGGCGAGGTCACTGCTGATGCATTTTGGGAAGAGGAGACTAAATGTTGATATTACCTTTGATCAGGTCCAACCAGTTTGTCTTTCCCCTCTGAAGTTAAAGGTAAAATTGACTTTCCATTAGTTTCGTGTCCTTGCCTGACATGTTCTCCTCAAAGGAGTTTTAGACATGAGGCATCATTTATATCCAAAATTCCCTTAGCTAATGTCAATACTGTTAGTTAAAAGTCCTAAACTGCTTTTAAATAGGAAATCTCTTCTTAGCTTTTTTTTTTTTTTTTTTTTGGTACAAATCTTTACTGTGATGACGTTGAGATTAACTACTAGATTAACTAGGCTCTGAATGTCAATCCATTTTTCTGTATTCTGTATTATAGTACTGAATATTGATACCAACCCCTAGCTTTAAGGCCTGGTTTATACTTAACGCGGACATGAGGCAGACGTGGACGTGTGGATCTCTTCAAATGGCTAATCATCGATAAAGGCGCATTTACGTCACATAAAAGCTGGAAGCGTTGTTTCAAAAATTGAGTGGTGCATGACCATGTGAACGACCCTCAAAAGCAGCTTCTGCAGCCGGCTGTTTTTGGCTGCAGTTACGTCACTTTTTCACCCACTGTCACCTCCACATTCGCATTAATTGATTGATGATGCATAAATGCTGTATTCATGATAAATGCTTAGATTTGTGTCAAAACGCAGACTCAACATGAAAATGTAACATGGACACAATCTTAAACGTGTGATGGTGCCCATAGAAGATTTTTATTTGAACACATTGAATTTGTCAAAGTGCTCACAGATGACAGCATGTTTCACCTTCAGGGCTTCACACACACACTCACACACACATACACACAGACGTACAGACGCACTTTTTCTGTTCTCTCCTTGTGGTGAGGTTTGGTATCACTGTGGCTTTGATAACAGGTGAAAGGTCGCTTGTTCAGTGTTTGAAAAGCTCACATTAGTCACATCATGAACTTTGCTAATGAACAGTGGGAGGAGTGTGGAGCTGCTTATCTGCTGCTGCAAGTGTTTTGCTGTGGGGTCTGTGCTGACGGCGAGGTGTGGCTGATAGAGATAGTTAGAGAAAGGAAAGGAAGGAAGGAAGGAAGGAAGGAAAGAAAAGAAAGAAAGAAAGAAAGAAAGAAAGAAAGAAAGAAAGAAAGAAAGAAAGAAAAGAAAAGAGCAGNAAAGAAAGAAAGAAAGAAAGAAAGAAAGAAAGAAAGAAAGAAAGAAAGAAAGAAAAGAAAAGAGCAGGTGAGTGGATGACCATCTCAGAGAGAAGTGAGCTGTGTGTCTGTGTCTGGGTAGAGCTGGCCGGCTGTTTATATGCTCGTCTAAAAATAGAGTCTGAGTCACACACTTATAGACGCAGCCAGTAACATGACAGCTACCCACAATACCTCAGTTGTCCCGCTGACTGCCTCTGTGTGTGTATGTGCATGTGTGTGTGCATGTGTGTGTGTGTAACTCTGTTGCAGACAGATAAGAGAGAAACTTTTCTTTCTGTCTTATTAGTTTTATCCTGCATGTTTTGTCATTAATGTGTGAATCTTCCAAAGGAGAATAATCACGAGTGCTTACAGTATCCAAGTGCATCTGTATTACATCTGGACTATCGTTAGCCCAAGTTGCCAGTGTGGGCCAAAGTGTGTTTTTGTTTATACAAAGCAGGGTGTATTCCTAATTTAAGTCTTATCTGTCAGGTTTGTGGAGAGTAAATGAATCCCAACATAATCTAAGGAGCAAAACACACACATTGTTGGATGTAGATCTTCTTCTTTTTGGCGCATTATGCTAAAAACAAAATATCCATCCTCCACCGCAAATAAGCACAGAAAGATGAGCCTCATGTGGAACAAACCAGGGTACTGTTTAAATAAGCATTGCAGTGTAGAATTAAGGCAATTAAGCACAATTAGGGTTACGTTTAACCGTGCTGGTTCACTTCGGCTCAGTCTGCTTACCCCGCATCAAATAGCCTGTGGCAGACTCTGATTGCTGGGCTGTTATGGGCCTTGATGGGGGGGGGCAGAAAGAGAGAGATAGAGAGGGAGGGATATTGCAACAAGTAAAATGCTTATGCAACCAGCTGCAATATCTGAGTGCGGCCGTACAGAAAGCCAGAGGGAGCTGTGCAGGAGCAGAGATGAGGAGGGGGAGAGGAGATTTTAGACCATAGCAGGAGCCCATTCATCTGTCTCTGGTCCACAAGGGCTCCGCAAACCGATAGAAAATGACAGATCTGGGAGATGGCATCTCCATAGGAGGGAGCAGATTCAGTTTCCTTTGCTTTGTTTGGATAATTATTCAACTGACTTGGCTATTACAAGACGACAAGAGCTGTGATGAAATAGGCAGCGCGTTCTCTGAAAGCTTTTTTGCTTTGAGGTTCTAGTTAAGAAGTCAGCAGGCGCAAAAAACGTCACGAGAGTGGCTGTCTGAGACCAGAGGGTGACAGATAGCAATATTACTGAGTCACCTTGCAGCTCCTGGATGTTAAAAATGACAAGTTTTTAACTTCAAACACTCATTTTTCCTAATTTTGCTCTTCATTCTTTTAAACTTTAGGATGAATATTAACGATTTGTCTAAAGATAAAAGTAAGATTAATTGTTTTTAAGCCACCACATACGCAAAAGTTCCTGATCCAAGACAAGACACTGTTGAATACTGTCTCAACTATCAAACTGGCTGATGATGATGATGATGATGATGATGATGANAGACACTGTTGAATACTGTCTCAACTATCAAACTGGCTGATGATGATGATGATGATGATGATGATGATGAGGCTTTTTATCATAATCTCAGCATTCATCAGTATTAACCCCGTTCGTCTTCAAGAACATCCACAATATTCTTCGTTTTACCTTGAGAATAATGATCGTTAGATAAAAAGTAAATGACAAAATTTTACCACTGACTATTTGCTGGCATGTTGTGTCCATTGCACTCAGCGAGTCAGAAAGCCTATTGCATGTGAGGAGAAACAGGAGTTTCGGGCAGGATATGCGTGTCATAGTCATGTTTGCTAGAACACATGAGCTAATGTTGTGGAAACACCCAGGCTACTTGGTCACATGGTTTAGGGACAACAGAGTTCACAAGGTTTAACCTCAAGTAACCCATTCTCATGACGGAATCAGAAAATGAAGATACGATGCCGTGACTTTGTGATGTTTGGATGAGAATAATACATGTGAATTCCTGCTAATCCAGCTAATGCTTTGATGCTAATAATCTCATATTTATTATTTGTGTTTATTTGCAGTTCATGAGGCATCAGAGAGAAAACCTTCCTGCCTGGATGCGCCTTACGATGGCCCTGTTTGGCTTTCTGTTTCATCGAGAGGCTTTTGCCCCCCGTGTGAGAGCAGAGAACAGATGAAGGGACTCGCTCCTGATCTTCGCCTCGGCCGCCCTTGTTTTCCCTATAGAGACAAGGGACTGGACTTTTGAGATGGCACTGTAAGATGAAACGGGTTTGGATTTTCGTTTTGTAAATGAATATGAAGATGAGATGAAAAAAAAACTCTGGTCACCGCTGGACGGAGACTGAATCACAAATTTTTTGTTATTTGATTTTGGGTTTTTTGACTCTCCAAGAAGAAGCCATTGTGTTTGAAGAGATATTTTGGAAATATTTGTAAGATTACCTATTTTGTACAGTAAATTGCTCTTTTTATTTGCTATTTCAAGTCTTGAAGGACCTCCATCAGTCCAGGGAATGCCTTATTCTCTCCTGCCACAGTACAAACTCTTTTGCATCAAGGAAATAATAAGAATGAGCTAATTTTTTTGATTAGGCCACTTTTTTGGTGACAGACTGTGGACATGGACATTTCTCTGCTGAAGTTACTGACTTAAAACCTTGACAATTCAAGGCACATTTTTAATTTATTCTCAGAGTAAAAAAAAAACCCTGATTTAACCATTATTCTCCACTGGGCTAAATTGAAAATGGTTGTCATGACTATGTTGTGGTGTTGTACTGGTGTCACGTATGTTTCACCAGTGTCCACCATAGACGTAGGGGTGTTGGATTAATCTGTGTCATCCATCAGCTGTTTCCAGTACCACTCATGTTGTTCAAAGTGGATTAATGACCCACTTTGTACATTCAGAACCTGTTGATTCGAGCATAAGTGCATGCATACTTGAATTTCTGAAGATACTATGATATCGATCTGCTTTCAGTCGACTTACTTCGAAACCTGACATCGTAATCGTGATTAGTTTGTGTTAGAGCATTACTCTTACAATTCATAATCAGGTGTTTGTAGATTTGTGTGCTTTCTGTATCCAAAATTCAGTAATTTTGAAACCAAATAAGCACAAACTTCTCAAAGTGAACAACAATCTCACTTGTGGGATTACGATCAGGGAACTGGAAACAATCAGACACCTGGAAGGCTTCAGATGAATCTGATCATTTTCCGAAGCTTTTCAGGATTTCTTCCTCCTGGCTGGATTGACAATCGAAAGAAATGGTTTGACCTTTGCTGCTTTATGGGTCACCTGTGAGAGAAAATAAATTGTGATCAGCATTTTCGGCAATATTCAAGCCAGGGGAAGGAGTAAAATCTTAGGGATCGGCTGCCTTTGCAATCAAATTGACATAGAAGGACGTTTTGTCAATACATCTGTGTATCAACAAGGTGTTCTCAGTGAAATATAATCTAAAAAAATCTATTTTCCACTTTGTTACAGAATCATTTGGGGTAACAGATTATAATACAGTTCATGCAATTTGTGTTTTATCCTATTTTATCTTACACCAGGTGTATCAGCCGCTGTAAAGCGCTGATGATGTGCTGATTTATATGTGAGACATCTCAAGTTCGGCTCGTTAAAGTGCTTTCTTTCACAGGAACTTAGTAAAAGAGCTTTTGTACAGCTGACACAGATGACAAATCGTTTATCGACTCGACAGACACATCTGGATATTGCACAATGTGTGTGAAAACTGCAAAGTTAGTGCAGCATTTTGCAATGACAGCCATTAATTTTCAATGTAAGGAAAAAATGTCTTCAAGGAATTTAAATGCAGTAACATTAAAAATGTTATTGTTTCAGTTTGTTGTAGATTTCATAATATGAACTTTTGAAGACACTGATGGTTTTTTTCTTATTTTGTTTTCTTCAGGGAGTGGTTATTGATCATTTGTTGACAGAGTGACTTCATATGAAGCTGTTTGTCTTTAATCGATGTAGATCACATAGAACAAGCAAAGATATTTAATTATTCGCATTTTCCCAAAGCATTTTCACTCAATGTTACAATTTCTGGTAAAAATAAAGTATGTTGCAGTTTTTTGTATTTCATGAGTAGCTGAACCAAAAGTTTGTTTCCTGCAAACACTGAACGCTGAGCCAATTTAGCTTCATGTTCTCACTCTCTTCTTCTGTCTTCATATTAACTACTCCCTGTCCTTTTTAAGAACAACCTATTAAGTTTCATTTTGTTTGTTTTCTTTGAAATAATTTATTCTAATTTATTTTGTGTATATTTGCTCAGTGCTACTGTATAGATGCTATCTCAGTGTGTACAGTCATTTTCTTCTCATTGTTGATGTGCATTCAGTTGTGAGTTTTATGCCCATGTGTTGGGAGGTTGGACGAAAGCCACGTGCCTCGTGCATTCTCACACGAGCTGTGTGAGACTTTACAAATCACATGAACAACAGCAGACAATCAAATGTACAAAATACAAAATGTGCCTTGTGAGCAACAGACCTACCACATCATCATTGCACTTGGCATCATAATCCAAAGTCAGTGGTCACAGCCTTAAGGCCTCAGTATTTTTCAAACAAATTGTCCGATTTCCCCTTTCCAATGTGGAGCTGGAGGGCTCCATCTGACAGAACTTTTAATTTTCCCAAACGGCAGACAGCCCACGCTCACTTCATGTGATTGGTCAGTTGTGTTGAGGTATAAAATTAGGAAGTGTTTCAATTCAAGCTTTTAAGGCCCTCTTTGTCTTTCCATCACTGTGTATTTGCTTACAAATTGTACGATGCCACGAATATTTTCAAGGATAGAAGCAAACGTGTGCGCCGTTATCTCTATTTATATGACTCATCAAATTGAGATTACAGACACACAGATGATGCAGCATTCTTAACAGATATAAACAAGGTTACTTTCTGACATGCTTGGACTCCATGTTATATGACCTGTGTCTATGGTGGTTCTCAGTTGTCCAGGTCAGTGGTGTCGTAGAACCATTCCTGAATAGACGAGGTGGGATGTGACACCACTTATCACCTACTCACAATGCTGTCCTAGTATCTTTACCCCAGCGTTGTGAATTGCAAAGTAGTTTGCACCGCCGTTCATGTGACTCAAACGACTCCAGTGACTCACATGACTGCCTTGTGACCCCAGGAGTCACCTGGTCCAAAGTGTGAACAACTCTCAAAGGATAAATGCTGGCTTACTGCCTATTACTGACTCAGAAATGAAGAAGCTACTTGGATGAGTCTAAAAACTTCTTCAAGACTAAAAAGTCCAGTTGCCTTGAACTACTACTGCTAGATATAAGCAAATCTTTTTGAAGCATACTGAGGCCTTTAATTCACAGGGAAATCAGGATACTCTGATATAGTAGTACAGGCACAAACAGAACAACATGTTTTGCAACGATACTTAAAAAAAATTCCATCATTTTGTTTTGTCGCATCAGCTCACGAGGCATAGGCTCGACCTTTAGCACACATGGCAGTTTCACCACGCGAAACCTTCTCGATACCAGAAATGACTGTTTGCAATCAATGTGCACTGTAAGAAACAATTTTATACCTGTATATTTTGCGCCTCTCTCTTTCTACTCTTGTGCTGAACTTCCCCTCTAGATTCTTGAACCTTTTTTACGATCTGTAATATGCAGGAATAGCCTAGCTTGTCTGGGTTTTCGTGCTTTATTATCTTCAATCTAGTAGGGCTGTGGGTTTACATTTGAAGGAGGAATGAGCCACCACGGTGCCCATTATTACCTATGTGAGATGGGCTGAACAGCTACTCAGTGTTGATCTGAGCTGATAGTCACCAACCACTGTTGCAGCCCATCCTCCAGTGAAACATTTGTTATCTGTTCAACCTTCAGTGTCTTTAATATCAAATTTCTTCGATCAGAATATCAGAGAAAGAGTGCATTATTACTGTCAAGTGCTGTGATTTGGTGTTTTTTTATACATTAAACATTGAATTTGCCACAGCGATTGTTGCTATCTTTTTAAAAACTTTTTAGCAAAACATTTTCCATACCTTTTGTAAGAAGACAAGAAAGAACTACAACAACACAACACTTGATTTTCTACAATTGCTTTTTCAGTGTTGTGGCATTTTTGATTTAATATTTTGTCAAGTCTGCTGTGTCACTCTCAGTTCAAGGGCTTTTTCAATATATGTAAATGGAGTAAAAATGCATGTCTGACATTCCTGAAAAATTCTGTATCTTAAGGGTTTGAATGTAATTTAATGGAGTGAAAATCACAATATCTCTTTGAATACATGAACTGAACAATTGAATTCAGACTTCTGTGCTCTGCGTACAGGGAGTTTGTATTGTCTTTACTTTGCTTTCTTTACGTTCAGAGTGGTCTCAAGGATTTCACATTCATGTGTTATGAAGTGAGACCCAGTCCAGATGTAGCAGTTTTGTTAAAGCATTGGCTGTGTTATCTTTGGGACTGCTCTGTGTCTACTGCAAATAGCGCAGGACATGGAGGGAAGGAGGGACAGAGGGACAGAGGATGGGGGATGTTTGTTCTTTTTCTAGTGCAATATGCTGTACATAAGAGCTTGGCTCTCCAAATCTTACAGTTTCTCTTAATTTCTTTTGTTGTTAAATGGGTACATTGCTGTTTTTTTTTCCCATTAAAATTTTATGGACAATTTAAATGGCTTGTTGTTTTTATTTTTGTTACTGGAATACAAAAATAAATCCCAGTGGTGGAAGGAGTGTTAAAATTATTTCCTCAGGTAAAAGTAGAAGTAAAAGTCCTGCCTTTAAAATAAAAAAAAATAAAAATAAATTGCTTAGCTGTGAAAAATGTTTTTAAGTATCAAAAATAAAATTATATACCTTTGGAAAATCCCTATAAGTTGACATACAAGTCTTTGCCATGTTGAATAGTTGAAGAAGGAAAGAAAGGAAATAAGGAAAGAACAGGTTGAAGGAATGAGGACAGGAATCAAGGATGGAAAGAAAAAGGAAGGCAAAAATGGATGAAAAAGGGAAGGAAATGAGGAATCTATGAAGGTAAGAAGGAAAAATACAACAGAAAATAATGCTGCATTGCACTTGCACTCAGAACTTGGAATTTCCAAAAGAAAAGAAAACATCCCCTCAACTCAGAATTCCTACTTGGAAAGTCTGGCATGATTCCTCAACCCTAAGACATCATTTTAATATGACTGCTCACACAGTGAACAGTAAGTGAACATTTAGAAACATTTTCTTGAAATGAATTAATATGCAGACATAGTGGCAGGTTAAATCCGTATAGCATTGGCAATGCAGTAGGCTGTTTTGAAAAGGCAGATTATAAATGTGTAAATCACTAAAATTAGTTAATTGTTGAATGTTAAGTGTTTTATTTTGGTTCAAAAGAATGATTCTAATAAATCTGATAACTGGTCATTTCATTAGAAACAAAGTTGTTTATTTCTTTTCATATTCAGCACTGGCCAATAGTATTATGCACCCAAATGCTATACTGACCTATTACATTAATAGGTGGGCGGGACTTCTGAAAAACAATCAGGGAGCAACAGTGAGACCAGAAGTTCACGCAAATTATGCCACAACTAACTTTTTTTTAAGTGTCTATGGTAACAGTACGAGTATATAATATTTACACTAATTCCTAATTTGTAAGTACCCAGTGAAGAGTTTTCAGCTTTGTTTAAAGTGCCTTTAAGCTGCAAATTGGCAATAATTGACGCTAATGTCGCTGTGACGTACTTAGCAAAAGTGCTAGTTAGCTACCGTAGCTAGTGGGCCAGAAAGAAGCGTGAGTGAAAAATCTTGCACCGAGATCCCGAGTGAGTATAACCACTAATAGTGTACTATATTCGTATGAACATTCAGGTAAATCATGGACAGTAAGTGTATTAGTATGTTTTGGATTCTTAATTAGTGTGCGAGAGGGAGCTAGCTTCGAGGGAGCACAACCGCAATTGGAGCCTCAGGAGTCGCCACTGCACTGCTACACGCGGAGAGGAGACTTTCCGCGGTTATGGGAGATGCTGTGGACGCATCTGAGGCTTATCAGTTTCTTCTGTGACTGCCTCCCTTTCTTCATGTAATTGTAAGTAATGCAGACTATCCGTAATGAGCTCCAACCTGCGCGCCAAGGATTGGTACAAAAAAAAAAAAACTAAGGTATAAGGGTATTATCTTTAACTTTATTGTTTGTGTTTGAGGATGAATAGTTGTGTGGTAGTTGACAAAATTTCGCTCACATTTAAAGCACACTATAGCTATTTAAATGAAGCTAACTAGACCTCTCTTAAGCGCTGGCCAAAAGTATTGCATTCTCCTGCATTTTTGTGTAAACTTTTCTTTCAGAGTTAAAATACCACTCCAAACACAACAAAATGTGTTGGTTTTTGTTTTAGTGTTTTACAGTAAGTACAACTGAAAAAAGCTATAAGTTGTTAATACTGTTAAGTAGGAAGATACTTTTGACATATTGTTAAGATTTGAAGAATGAAGAAGCAAATGGTTTTCATTAACTTGTAGTAATATTGTAGTCATAATACTTACTCTTAAATCCAAATTTAAGATTAAGAATACTTGAATATTCTGAAAGAACTTTAGCATGCCAAAAACTAGAGAACTTGCCTCTAAAGAAAGAGTACAGATCATTGCTCTTCATGAAATAGTTGCGGTAAAAAGGAAATTTCTAGGAAAGGCTATGCGGTGTGGATGTCGTACCACAGTGACAAGAATAATAAAGAAATACAAATTAGAAGGCACCTTTCAACCATCTGCACATTCTGGCTGCCTGAATTGCAGCACTGAGCATTCTGACAAACACCTAATAAGACCGTGCCTTCCAGACAGAGTGGCCAGTAGTCACATTCTCAGACAGCAGTGGCAAAAGTCAGATGTGCAGGTGTCCACATGTACACAGATTGCTCACAGATTACAGATTACAACGAACTGAAATCAAGGCGTCCAGCAAAGAAACTACTTTTGAGTAAAAACAACATCTCGGATAGACTGGTTTCCTGCAGAAAATACAAGAAATGGACTGCTGCTGAATGGGGTAAAGTAATTTTCTCAGACAAGTCTCCCTTCAGCTGCTTTGGGAACCAAGGAAGTACAGAGTTCGGAGGCGGGATGGTGAAAGATGCAAAATGGAATGTACAGTGCTTACCATGAAACATCCTGAAACAGTTTATGCTTGGGATGCTTTTCTGGAAGAGGAATTGGAGCCCTAAAAAGCCTGCGAAAAGGCACAGCCATGAACACCAAATGGTACTTGGAAACCCTGGAGAACGAGCTGATGCCAACTGTGCGCAGTCAGTTCCCTGATGACGGAGCTCCATATCACAGGGCTAAAGCTGTGAAAGAGTGACTGGCAGAAAAAAAACATCACTTAACTGTAGTCGTAGCCAGGAAATTCCGCAGATGTTTAAATCTGGGGAATCTGTTTTCAGTTGGGTTTAGAATGTATTTTCTATTGGGTTTAACTGATGGAAAATGTCTGAGTTATCATTGCCACTGAAGTTAGAAAGGCCCAGCCCAGGAACAGGGAACAGGTGGAGAAGACAATATGTGAAGCCTGGTCCAATCTAAAGTCCAGTGATGTGATTCGGAGGTTGGTGGAATCAGTGCCCAGAAGATTAACTGCTTTTTAAGCCAAATGACAGCACTGCAAATACTAAAAACTCTAGTGAAAGAGAAAAACATTATTTTGTTAAAAATTTTTGGCCTTTTTTCCCATTGTACTTGTAAAACACCAATAAATTAATTTTGTTGTGTTTGGAGTGGTATTTTAACTCAGAATGAAAAATTTACACAGAAATGCAGGGGAGTGTAATATTTTTGGCCAGTGCT
This sequence comes from Lucifuga dentata, assembly GCA_014773175.1. Taxonomy (NCBI): domain Eukaryota; kingdom Metazoa; phylum Chordata; class Actinopteri; order Ophidiiformes; family Bythitidae; genus Lucifuga; species Lucifuga dentata. Next base: position 48,622 of record VXCM01000120.1, read on the forward strand.
GTACACCCTAGCATGGAGCAGAGTCATAGCCTGAGATTATTGTGACACTGACTCTCCCCAGTTTATCTTCGATGCTTAGATAATTTGGACAGTAACTATAATGTATCCAACTACACTGAGTGAGAGGTCCACAAATGTTAAAACATAGCTTCTTTTGGTTCGACACGGCAAAAAAATAAAATAAATTAAAAGTTTTCATGGAAGTGTCTGTGTATTCACCCACTTTGCTAACTCGAAGTGCGGTGATCACAAATGATGAAATTCTGAGTCACGCTTCCCAGTTCTGAGGTGCAACAATTGCAGCTTTTGAAACAAGTAAGAAATAAAGCTTTAAGAAAAAGAAAAAAGGAAGGGAGAAAGGAAGAAAAAGAAAGAAAGAAAGAAAGATGCAAATACTTAGGTAAAGTATGACTATTTCATTTATGTGATTCACTGTACTTACTCATGCTGTTTTTTTTTTTTTTTTTTTTACATGGACACATCTTTAAGGTCAGAAACAGCAGCAAAACTGCACTGAAGATGAGCTTTTATTCCAGCAGAAACAAGGAACGTTACCCTGAAACATTTTTATTGTGTTTGGCAGACTATTTTCATCTTTGTTCTGACCTACCAGTTGTTATTAAAAAAGTTACAGCTGATTAACCAGCTAATTAACCTGGAGTTCCTATCTTAAAGCTGTGCTAAAAATGGTAAATGATGATTGACTCAGCAGGTGATGAGTGCAAAATAACTTTGCACAATGAGCCACTGTCTTAAGACAACAGAAAGTGAAGATTTCTCAAATAATGCGAATTCCAAACAGTCATCCAGTACAGATTTCATTGAAGGAAAGCTGTTATGAATAGACTGCAGTGATTTAACTGCCTGAAAGTCCCTAAAAAGTAATTTAGCATGAACAATGGAAGCGCTTCATAAACCCAAGAGGCAGCGAGGAGCTCAGCGTTACTTTTCACATGTTCTTCCCTCGGGGAGGAAAAGTACGACCTTATATAAACTGTGATTCACTTTTCTGTCACCAGGTTTGTGAAATGATCACCCTCAGGCAGCTGCTTTGTGCAGACAGGGCAGTAAAGAAGGTTAAGGGATTATGGGAGGGTACACATGTGGGGAGAGGGGGTGTAGACACATGGCCTCAGGAAAATGGAGAATTCATGTTTCCAGAGACCTGAGTCTCTTAAAGACATTAGCACATCGCAGGTGATAGCAGTTTATGTTTCATAAGGAGATATACTTGTTACCTTTGGGGCTTTTTTGTTTTCAAAAGCACTTTATCAAGTGAAGCGAGACTTATAAAGTACATTTGAATACAAATCGCTGGCAGTCTGCTCTGTGTTTGCAAAGAATATGATTTCTAAGAGCAATGTGAGACAAAAGCCTGGACTTTATGATGTGCTGACATGTTTTCAGTTTTAATAATTTTGAGTTTCAGAATAATTTGATTTATGTAAAACATTTTCATTTGCCTGAGCAGTAAATTAGCCAGTACTAATTCAGTAAGACATCTTGGTAAAACCTCATGGTGGAAACTGCAAGTAGACCAGTTAGTGTGTGTAAACACAGAGTTCACTGTGCACAAAACACACCATCTCGTAATCCTTATAATAGATTCGAGATGTAGAGTAGAACTTTGATCACTTACGTACCAAATTTGATCTCTCACAATAATCATAAGTGTGTCAGTTTACAATTTTATTGGCTGAACTCCTTGCAGCATGTTATAATAAAGTTAATCTGCATGCAGCAATCATTGATTTCCATTAATTTCTATATATTACATTATAAATTACATAAGTGGTTTTTGAACTGCAATAAATCTACAACTGGCAGTACTTGATGCACCCCAGTGATGATACCAGATAACTTAAGAGAATTAAAACAGTTGAAAGCAATAGAAATTCTGTTATTGTGGCAAATAAATCACAAATAAAATGAGCTTCATTGAGAAATAGTTTTTTTTATTTATTTATTTTTTTATGTTTGATCATTATTCTCTTTTAATTTAGTTAACACTGTGTTGGATTAAATGTCAAATATCCTATGGAAATGAATGGAAACCAGTGGTTGCCTGGAAGGCAGGAAAACCATCAATATAAAATTTTACAGAATGGGATCAAAGTGCCAATGTATGGAGATAAAACTTAAAACACTGGTTTAAAGAATGCCATTCTAAAACGCCCAGGCTAAGATTGAACTTCGACTCTCTTCGACCTCCTGCCTACTAAAGTGAAAGCTTTGTCCACTGGGACTGCTGGTAAACACAGACAAGTGTGTGTATGTGCATTTTCTTGTGTGTGTCCCTCAGGGAGAAAAAAAAGGGATGNGGGGAGTTGCTTGGCTCAGCACTTTTTGCAAACAGCCCTGACAAAGGCCTCTCTGTTCTCCAGGCTACTCACTCAGGGAGACGCCCATGATAGCCCAGCGCCTATCTCTGACTCTGAGGGTCACGCCTCAACTTCAGCAGAGGAGCTCCAGTCCTCCGCTCTTTTTGTTTACATCTGCCTTACTGAAAGCTGCACAGTTTAACCCTTTGCTGTCGGTTAGCGTGATACAATGGTGCCAGCAAGGAATGGCCCCCAATGTTTGCTCAGGGACGTATTTACTCTGTATTAAAATCATCACCATCATCAAATCTTACACGACATCCAACATTTCCAGCTTTTTGTCTCCATTTTATTGAGACACTATATACTATTGTTGCACCACAGATCTTCAGTTTTCTATGGAGCCCCTCATATGACATCGGGGGTNTGGATGAATATCTCAGCCATGTATTATGAGTTTGTTCCCACGCTTTATTAATACGTGCACATGATTTATTATTTTTTCCTCATTTTATTGAAATCGTGGTCATGTTTTAGCAATTTGTTTCCTCATTTTAGTTTCTCCATTCATTGCACTGCTGCTGTAAACTAAGAAAAAGTGAGGATGAGAATGTATTTACAGTATCTGCCCGGTTTATAAATCCACAAAGCGACCTCATCAGGCATAGTGGAGAGTGATGACATTTCAATTATCACCTTCTCAAGGCTTTCTACCTCTTAAAGTTGCTTTCACAGAAATAAGAAAACACTGATCTCCAACCTCTGTCATCACCATCTCCAATGCTGTGTTTAGTACTTTAAACTTTCGATCAATATATAGCAAATATTTCTCTAAGAAAAGAACATATTTATTGATGACTAGGGTAAGTCAGATATGATCGTTTTATGCTGCATACTGTGTTTCATAAAGCTTATTACACCTTTTTGAGACTTATAGAGAAAACCATAACACAATCCCATTATAATAATGATACGGTATTACAGAATACAGTAGGTGTGTCTCCATCCTCATAGGAAATCAACTTTTCTCTATACCTAGACCTATTCTTTATACAGAATAGGTCCTATTGGCATGAAAGGGCACATATGTCAGGTGCAGCACTTTCGTGTGGCGTTTGGTCAAAACACGTTCGTGCAGCTGCAGCTGAGGAGGAGCTCTGGGGAATAGCGTGACTTCCTTCATAGATCTCTGCCTCTGCCCTGTGAACCATGTAAGAATAAACGACTCATGTCTAAACAGTTACCTGTACTGTGGAGGTGACAACTTCATTGCATGTAAAATTAAAAAAAAATAAAAAATACTGCATACAAATCTTGCTTGTGGATGAAAAATGTTATTAAGCCACTCATGTCAAGTATTGCTGTCTGTGTAATAAAAAGGAGAATTTAAATCAAGAGTCTGGAGAGTAAACTGCAAATATTTGCACTGATCCCCATAGCAAAATTCTCTAGCAATATTGCGTGTGTGACTTATCTTGCTCAAGGACACTTGAGCAATATGCTTGGAGCCAAAGTGTAGCTTCCTCTAACAACTAAGTTATTCTGTTGCTTACTGTAACAAAAAGATTTGCTGTTTAGTCTTGGAAGACATTTCAGCACTCCTCCAAGTAGCTTCTACAGTTCTGAGTCAGTGGTGGGCAGTAGTGCTGCGTTCATTGTACCTCGAAACTGGGAACTCAGGAATTATGTTTATGACCACCGTGTGTTCGAACTAAACAAAGTGGGAGACAGTGTGGACGCCATGAAAACTTGTTTGTTCTGTTGGACCAAAAGAAGCTACATTTTTAATATTTATGAGCTATTTATCGTTTCACAACAGCTCCTGCATTGCCAGTGTTAATATTTTTAACCAGTTACTGTTGTCTGTATGCGACTGATTTAAAGAAAATACTTCTAAATATTTATTTATAAATAGAGAAATTACTGTTGACGAGATGAGCAGCCATGTTGAAATGATGTCAGTACTGAACTCGGGGGTTGGTAAAGCTTGTCTGACTTTCCAAGTTGAGGGGATGTTTTCTTGGACTTTTCCTTATCAGAAATTCCATGATCTGAGCTACTTGAACTGGTCCTTGAACAACTACTACTAGCTATTCAATGACCTGAATGACTAAGAACCTTTGTAGAATAAGTTACAAAGAAAAAAGAAACATCAGCCATGAGTCACCATTTCTTAGTTAGGCTCATGCTAATTGCTGGCAGGATCCACAGTTACCTGGCTCCGTTCTGACTGAGGCATGCTGCCTTCACTTTACAGCCACAGCCCCTCACACACACACACACACACACATTCACCAAATAAGGGTGGGGAGCAGCCAATCCATCTCCCTGGGTAATAAAAGTTAAATGCAGCCTGTGAGTCGAGACATGCCTCGGGGGTGGGGGATGGGGGGACATAGTGCAATGGGCTTCCACTATTATCTTCATCATCTTAAGGCCTGTATCAGGGAGGATATACTACCGGGATGATAAGTGGGTATTTACATGGTGGTGACTGCTGTCTAATTGAAGACAGATGAGTGGTAAATGGCTGCAGCAGATAGCCAAACAGCCTCTGGGGACTCCAAAAAACACCTCATTCTTTTTGTCTGCCTTGAATAAAGGGAGGAATTTATAGCAGTACCAGGGAAAAATAGTACATTTGATATTCTGTACCATGAAATATTATTAGTGTTTACATTCAAAATCACATTAGTGTCTGGTCCAGACTTGGCAAAGATCGGAGCAGATGGTGGATGATACTGATATTGATGTAATTATTTTATGTAACAACTGAGCCTGTGATTTTTTTTTTAATGATAATGATTGTAATTCATTTGAAGCAGCAGCTCACAGTCTGTATTTAACAACAGAAATCATATGACGTAGGCAGACGGCTGCAACAGATTAATTACTAAATAAATATGAATTAAATTTAATACAAAAATGAATAAAATAAACAAGTACAGTCTGTGATTGAAACCACAGGTCTTTTTTATATATAGACTAATATTAGACAAAAACTAAGGCTAATGTGTTTTAACCCTATTCAAGATTTGTTTTCATCACTCATTTATGGAAAAGGAGCAGGAAAACATCTCACTTTCCACTTTTTATCAGTTGACAAACATGAATCTTTTATCTTAAACAGCAGAAATTTACATAAAATGTCGATCTGGGTTTGAAAAAAAGTCCATAGTTTGTTGATCTCCTCCTAAACTGCAATGTTTACTAAAAATAAACTGTGGTATGGGTTTCTGAGATTCTTACGTCACCAGCGTCTGCTTGTCGGCACAAACCTGCACTGTATAAGTGCAGAAATCGCTGAAATACATTTTATACCTGCAAGACCCTGCAAGAAAACATTCAAGCTGATAGTTTGGTATAATATCAAATAAGCATTTGAATGCTAAATATGATTGTGTGGTTTTGACCTCTAGCCTGGCAGAGGGTCTGATATCCCAGAATGTGATGACGAACTACAATGATGCAAAAATTGGAATTATTCAAATGCACACGCAGTTTTATGATCCTCGCATTTCTGCTACACTTTTGCAAGAGACACACACAGGTCTCCATGTTTCCATGACATTATCTGAAAGGGTTGGTACATTTTTGGATATTTATAGAGGAACTCTGGTGCTTTTCTTCCCGGAAGATTTTGTTTATGACAGTCAGTCTGTTGTATGAGGGTCAAACCTTCATGATCCTGTTTGTTGACTCAGCAAACAAGCATGAATACTTCCAGAAACCTGTGTTGGTAGCAGTATCAGTTTACACAATGAGGTAATGAATTGGTGCCATGTAGCCTGTGACTGGATGCATGTCAAATAAATGTGACATGAGATTCTGAAAGAATAACACAGTAACAACATCCAGGCTGTTGGCAGTATTTCAATCATGGACATGATGAATGGGCTTTGTGAAATTAAAAAACAATTACTGTGTGTATGTGTGCGTGCAGTTAGTATACACAGAGTTATATGCAGGCATTGAAAACACTGCTTGGTTCTTTTGATGTTTTCTAACAGTGCATGAAGACAGAGAAGGTAGTTATCGAAAGCATAAACCTTATGGAAATTATGGAAGATGGGATGAGATCAAAAGCGGTGGCTAGCTGACTTATTGCGGGAACAACAAACATATCCTGCATGTTGCATATGCTCAGGGTTTGCCCCTTCACACTGCAGACTAAGCAATATGGGGCCTCCTTTCCTAACTATTGGAGTCTCTTTCCATCCTTGCTCTTATCTGTGTTTGGGTATTTTTCAGTTCTTGTACATTTTTATGTAACTACAGTAAATATTGTATCTACTCCGCCTGGCCTATCTAGGCTAGCTGGTGCATGAAGAACAACTGGAGAGTAAATTTGCTGTTATTGCCGAATGCAGCATTTTATTGAGCAGCTGTTTACACAACAAGGTAGTGAGATTTTGCATGTAACCTAAACAACAAACAGGCTAATTAGCCTACACTCAGCTACAAAACTTACACCGAGGCAATCCATCAGATCAGAAAACTTGATTTTTCTAATAGAGGTGCAACTCTCCCCGTGAAACCAAAGCCTCCGCGGAACAAAGTAAACCACTCCAACGAACTGACAGACATTTCATTGCAGTTAAATGCCAAGATGTCGGAAACGAGATATCTTCATCTGGAACTTTTTGTTTAATAAACTTTAACAATTGTACAGAAGAGGCTCTAAGTGTTTAACAAAACTAATGATCAAGGTTTAATGAGTCTGCTTTAAAGGATTAATTTTTTTTTGTCCGTATTTCCCAGTTTTAACCATCATGACAACTCAGTCAGTGAGTGAATTCTTACTTTTGTTGCATTTTCCTTTGTTTCCATTTCTTGTACCACAAAAAGATTTCAAGTTAGCCAAAATACTGTATATCAACAAAAGCCATTTGCAAATGCTCTGTTCATTGGTCAGAAATATCTAAAGGCGGGAGCAAGAGGATCAAAACAGCAGAAGTTATTGTGCTGAGGTAGCTATGAAATATGGATTGGGGACATAATTTTGATATGTTGCAAGCTTTTGTCATGCTTTGTCAAAGCAAATCCATGCCGGGAGAATGCCACATGCTAACTTTCAACTTGCTAATTCGAAGACATGGTATATAAGCGTGATATGTTATGATGTTTTTACAGCATCTGTTTGATTTATGATGGGTGATCAAAATTGTAATTTACTTAACATTTACCACGTGCACCTCTCTTACTCTGGTCTAGATCAATCAAGAGATTAGCAGAATGCCTTGCAGTGAGTTCAAATCAGTAGTTCAGATCGTGTCCACAGCACAAACAAACCGTTTGCTGCAGAGTTTGATTTTGACGGGACCAAAAGAAAAGTTTCTCGGTGGAGTTGTTTTGTTTCGCACCCAATTTCCGTGCTTAGCCCAGCGAATCATACCAAGGGGGAAAAGTACAAGGTTTAGTTAAAATCTTTGTTTCTGTTTGGCAGTCAGTATTTAGTTCCTGGGCCTTTAGGTTCTCAGATGTTTGATTAGAAATGTATTAACTAAAATTATGTGACTATTATACAATCTTTAATGGTAATCAGAACCATGCAATACATTGGCACATGTGATTCAGTAAACACTGATAAAATATGGAAACCTTATAATCGTTGGCTTGGGGAAAGTTCTTCAGTTTAAAAAGAAAAAAAAAAAGACTGCTCAACGCAGTCCCATGAGGCTTGAACTCATAACTCATATCCGTTTATTGAGCAAATTGAGGAGAGTGTCCAATTCATTTTATTTTAAGTTTACAATGGACTTCTTAAGGTCACCATTAATGCCGGAACCTCTGATTTTTCAGGGCACTGAGAGGAAATTATACTTGGTCTGAGTAAGTGAAATGAAAACATTGGAAGGGAAAGGCTCTGTGTTCTAAGGGAAGACTTAATGACTGCTCACTTTGTTTGGCCATCACATCATATTACTGTATTAATAGACCTCTGTTCCAGCTGGTACTGGGAAAGAGCTATACAGTAAAAAATCAACAATCAAGTAGTCAATCAATTTGGAAAACAAAACAACCACATAATAAGATGTTCAGGATGGTAAAGGCAAGAAGATTGAAGACATAAAAACCCACATAGGCCTCTGGATCTGGTCCATAAAGTTATAGATTTAGTATATTATTTTTGTATGTATGGCTGCAAAGGTTACAGATGATTTTAAAGTGACATCTTTTGTTAATGATAATGGTTAATGGTTCCAGAGCCCTTAACCTGGCACACTTAAAATGAATGCAGCCGTCATTAAGATTATTAGTGACACCTGTGTTTGGCAAGTCTAACTATCCACAGTGAAAGATTGTGCAACACTAATGTGTGTGACGTGTTTTACTGCTGCCTTGTTCTTTCAGTGGCACATTAAATTTAATATAATCAGTGTTATAAAACTGAAAAGGGTCTTATGTTCTTATAATTCATGTTAGTAACACTTTATTTGGATAGTCCAGTGATCATAAAAGTCCCCTGAGAGCTGAGTAACAGAAAAAAGTTTGCATTGCTTATTGGTGTATCTGCATATTGTGAACCTGACCTACATAACTAACCTAATAAGTCCACAACTCTTAAGATTAACTGTAGCCAAGATATTGAATATCTACAGGAAAAATATAATGTAAACTAATATTGTGGCTCTATAATAAATAAAACATTTATATAGTCCTTATAATGTTAAGTTGTCACTGAGAGGCTGTTGGTTCAACTCTCTGGGCGTTTTTATGGCTGGAATAATTTTTCTCAGATGATGTCAGCAACTCCTCAAGAGAACAAGAGAAGCACCTTCATGAAACCTGGAATATAATCCTTCCTGCATCATTGGCAAAAGTATGATGAGTTAGAAGGAGACTTGTTGAATTTGTATAAGCTTCACAAAGGCGGTGCTTGTTGCAGGGCTGTTACATTGGATAAGACTGTATACGTGTTTTGATATTTTGTCCCACCTGTATAGGCAAGACAGGTGGGAGAAAATATCAAAACACCTATAATTGCATGGCCAGTATCAATGTTGGAATATCCAGACAAATAGGAGAGATGCAGCGTGTGGTGAATTAACCAATCAGTGAGTAAAACCAGAGAAAGTGTGCACTAAAGAGGTGAAAAGTTCACACATGCTGTCATAACCACGAGCAGCTCACCTATGAACACAAGTAACTGGCCTGGATGCTTTGTGTGATCACTCTCCCCAGCAGTTGTTGCTCTGCTCTGCAGCTGGAATAGCGAGGGATAGAGGCATTGTTTTGTATGTTAACACAGTCTATCCCGCTGAGGTAAAAATAGTTCCCAGCTCTATTCTCTTGCTGCAGAGCCAGCGATGGCTCAGCCAAAAACAATATTTGGACATGGCAGCAGATGTCCCTAAACAAGCCCAGTAGGACAGGCCTGTGAGGGGAACTTTTGGCATTGCATGACTCCTGGGAGAGCGGAGAATGAGTTGGAAACAATGTGGTTTATGAGGACACTTGAGAGAGCCATAAGTGCCTGCTTGTATCTCAACTAGAGACACTCAATGGGAGGCTCAGATTTATAGACGATGAAAAACCCATCTCTTAAAATGAAATAGGCACAAGTTCACAGAGTTCACTGACTTATTTCTGGCTGCATGTCTGAGCTCTGACAAGGAACTTTTACTTTGATTTGAGGGCTGAAAGAGGGGACTGTCTCAGTCTTGGCTTTAATTTTGCGGAGTGTCATACTGTATCTTCACAATGAAACATAAAATTACAGGAAATTATCATAGTTTGCCTTGATACACTGTCAGATCTCTGTTGTATTTCCCAAGCAATTAATATTCTTATTGCCACTTTTAAAAACCATTCCCCTTAAAGTTATCCACTGTAAATGTAAAGTAGTGATGAATGTCTCCACAGAAACAATACATATCCATAGTGTCATCCATGTTTTGTCCAAAATGATATGAGCTGGCTGCACTGTGTTCATCCATCTATTATTTCAGTTTGTGTCTGCAGTTTCAGACACTGCTGATCTGCTGCAGCTCTCAGATTCCCAAGGCATCATCAGGCCTGGCACTGAGCAGCGCCAATCTGAGCAATAAACAGACTGTCAGTCTGAGATTCCAGACTTGTTGATGAACTTAGATGAGATTAACTCTTTATTTAATTTTGTTTCAGTTTTGTGTGATGAACATTTCTTCTTGCTTATGAAGTTTGATCTTGGTCTTTCTAAAGTCCATCTTTGTGTGTCAGTCCTTTTGGATTTTCTGTCACAGGGTAGAGATTGATGTGAGCGAATGAAACAGTATCTTTATTTCTCTAGACTTGTGTTTGACCAGGTCAAACACAAGTTTAAGTCTAGTAATTGAAGAGAGCAGGAAAATGACCAGAGTTGTTTTCCTGCTCTCTTCATGAGTGTTATAACCCAGTCAAAAGTGTGAACTTGGAGGATTTACAGTGCTGTTTGAAAGCCAAACAATCATCAGATAAGCAAAATCCTGATAAAATATCAGCTACAGTGTCCTGGTTGCAATGGAAAATGACTAGTTTATATTGTTTTGGTTGTGATCTGTCTGATAGCTCTGCAGCAAATGTATCTTATCTTAGCAATTAAAATTAAACAAGCAAGAGGCTTGCTTTATACATGGCAGCTAACTCAAAAGTAACTCAGTTTTTAGCCAACATGAAAACTTTATTTACAGCCAGATAACAGAAAGTGATATCTAGTGAAACTTGAGATGGATCACGTTACGCAGCCAGATCTTCTTTTTTATAACCTCATCCACCAATTGTCATATCTTTCTCATGACTATAGCAGACACTTCAACACCTCTAAGTGCTACAATGCTGATTTTCCATCTCAATCAGCAGTATTGGCGAGAGGAAAACCAATACCACCTCATGAGACCGCCAGACAATGGCTCTCACATCATGCTTTTCAACCAGACTTAACATACTGTGACCTGGACCTGGCACTCTGACATGGCAGCGATTCAAATCGACATGCAGGAGACATGACTGCTACATGATCCTTTTTTACTCTCACAAGCTTATAATGTCTGCTACACCGGTTGCCAGAATGGCTGGACAACAGGGACTGTAGATTTCTTTCATTAGAGCCACCATTATGGATGTGTAATGTCTAATGTAATGTCTAATGTCTTTTTTGTGCAGTGTTTGGTGTGTCGTTATAGTGATGGCTTTTATTCAGTCTATAATCAAATAGATAAGTGCATACATGCTGGCTCTAAAAATATAACGCATTGTAGCATAATTTGGTGTGACAACAAAGTTCAGGAGTAAGATTTAAATGAGAGCCAGCATAGTTAAAGGACCATACTAATGATTTTTGCATGTTTAAACCCAATAAATACTATCCACATACACGTTATGTAACTGCAACCATTTTTTCAAAACATAAAACTGTATTTTAGTTTTCCTGTTATTTTGCCAAATCCCCTAATCTTTCAAAATCAAATGTTCAGGTGGTACACCCACCTTAAAATTCAGTGATGCGCGTGGTAACACACAAGTCTGAATGTAGAAGGAGCATTCACTTTTAAGTTCTTGGTTAAAGCCATTTTCTCTTGGGACTATATTTCCAGTGGAGGCGTACATTTTTTCCCCTGCGGCTCCATGTTGGACTTAAATAAAGTTACTTTGACAAAAAATTTAGTAGGCGTGTTCACTATGATGGATTGCCAATCTCAAGCATGTTTCAAGTCTCTACAAATCCAGTTTAATAATGGAATGAACAAAAACCAATGACAGTCTGGAAGGTAGAAAAAACTATTCTAATATTTACCACTCCAGTAGTATGTTTTTGGAAATGTTGTCAGTAACATAATGTATTACTATTTTGGTTGTATGTATTGGGTTCAAACATGCAAAAACACCATTGTGGTCCTTTAAGTTTACATCACAAACATTAGTTATATGTAATTATATATATGAAAAGTTGAAACAGTGCACTCTTATTTTACAGCTGTGTCGTAGTGCCACCAGTTGAAAGGGAGAGCGGAAGGAAAGGAAAAGAAGCGATGGGGTTGGACTCATCACCACACAGGGCTTATTGTTCACACTCCTCATGCTACCTGGTGCCTGAGGCTTTTATCATGTTGTGGCATGTGAGCTACAGCTGAGCGATCCTTTCTCTATCTGAGGAAAAGGCCACTTGGCTGCTGCTGAGTGAGGGTGAGGAAGGAAACGGTCAAAGAGTGGTCATGGGTTACACTTCCTGTGATAAAGGTGGCTATGCATAAAGGCATCTACACACAAAACCAGCTCAGACTGACATTAAAGGGAAGGGGCTTTTTGTCATTTTCCCCTCAGGATAATATGGTAGGGAGTATGCATCCAGTCAGACAAACCCATAGATCCTGAGCTGCCACAATAACTTAACTTTTGATTAGTCCTTTAGATTATTTTTTAATGAAATCAATTTGAATTTACACAACCATCAGGTGTGAGGCTAATGAGTGCGTATGGTCAGCATGTGGCTTTGAACAGTCCGCTCAGTTGTAATGCAAATGGCCAATCACACATCAGGGCCTTAAAGAGACAATACCTGTTTTCACTCAGTGTGAAGAGTGGTGCTGCAACAAGAGGGAGTAGCAGGGGATGAATGTGTTTTTTTGCGCATTAAAGAATTGGAAGGTTCAAACTAGATCCCTAAATAAAAATAAGACCACAGATCTGTATATGTCCTCTTTAAAATGTTGCAATTTGCTGTGACTAATAAAGAAATGTAGGACATAGACACATATATTGGCTAATGTCACAGAGCATATTCAGTATTCAGAAACATGAAACAGACTTGTTATCAAAGTTTCTTCTTCTTTTTTTAAATTCTCTAATGACATTGTCTTAACAAGAAAAGCCATAATGTGACTTTCGTGGACCAAATGGAATTACATGCTTCTGACAGTATCTGAAGCATGGTAACACCATGGAATTAAAGTTGAGTTCACTTGATTTAGGTTGTCAGTGATAAGCATGTTAATAATACTAGTAGTCAAGAAAAGTCTGAGCTTTCGACAGCTCATTGTTAAAGAACCTTCCACTGAACTGCAGTCTCTAACGTGACACATTAGTATTAGCTTCATACCATTATTCCAGAGACTGCAAATGAAAACTCGCTCCATGTCAGACTTTTGTGCAAATTGCCATAGGCTGAGAAAATATTCTTGTCTTACAATCATCATCATCTAATATCAGCTGCCAGATGGAAACAGCAATAATCACAGCTGTTAATGGCTTTAAGAAAAGAAAAAAAAACTGTATATATAAAACTCTGACATTTAGTGACAAAGGTCCTGATTGGCTGAGATGTCTATAAAGGTCTGCCATGGTCAGAGGTGGGTCAGCCATTGTTTTGCAGGTCACAAGTAAGTCTCAAGTCTTGGTCCCAAACCAAGTACCAAAGTAACAATTAATATAACAAATAGTATAGTCAATGTAACTATATCATTGGTTTGAACATGGATTGAACATGGATTTGGTAAAATGAAGACCTGATTTGCTGGAAATGAATAGTTATTGCACATTTTGCTTTGAATAATTTGTAATCTTTGGTTTGGGAAGGTGTAAAGTCCGTCAACAGGCTCAAGACCAAGTGAAGTCTCAAGTCGTTGTTGTCAAAGTCAAGTTGCAAGGCTTTTTATGAAAGGTTAAATTTCAAGTCAGCACATTTGTGACTTGAGTTCAGGTTGAGTCAAGTCTTGTGATTTGAGTCACTCCACTGGCCAGGAACAGCCTATCCTGTTTCTCTCAGCTACAGTCGGTGATTAACAGTGCAGAGCGGTGTACTAAAACTCTTTTGTATGAATTCATAACAGTCTAACCACTGGCCCTGATGTTGACAGTCGCATTGCATATCCTGGGTTCTGTTTTATTTCAGAGGAGACACAGTAGTCTGGCCTGGCTCCAGAGGAAACAACATCTGGAGTTATGCTCTAAATGGGCTTTGCTAAATGGTTAAAGCACTGAGTCTGATGGACTGTGAAAATCTAAATCTCACTCAAGTGGACATCAGCAATGATAAGAGTGTAGTTTCAGATAAAATTACCACAAAAATTCAGTGTTATTTGCATTAAAATTCCTGATACCGTTTGAGCAATGTATATTTTGTCAACACTTTGCATGGTGTGGCATGGTGTTGGGATTTGCAGCTCATTTTACTTCATTTTGTGATGTGAATATATCATCCATTCTGTAAATAAGACTTCTTGGAAATAGTCTTGGATAATTTCTACATAACCAAATGGATTCTAAGTGGTGTGTTTGTCTCTCTCAGGGGTTAAAGGTCACCATTTGAAACCTATGTTTCACATTATTCACACTGCTTTGTTGTTGTTATACTGAGACTACAGTTTAATGTACTAACAGAAATCCATCATATCAGGCTGACAATGGCAGAAGAAAAATGGGAGAAGGGAATGTGTAGTAAACCAAGTCAAACCAAACACACTAAAGGTGAGACTGCTTCTGTAGTAAAAGGACACCACTTCATTGACATTTGATGCTACCTGATCTCTGCACAAATTTACTGCATGTAAATGTCCCTTTAGTTAGTGCAAAATAGGGAGTGTTTGTTAGAGGAGTTCTGTATGAATTGTGCAGATAAGTGATCAGAGCTAGTGTGGATGCAAAAATGTCTTACTTTTATAAAGCTTATCTGGGCTTTAATCATCCAAAAAAGGGGGGGGACACACACATCCTTGATCATATTCAATCAGGTCTTCAAAACACATTTAATAAAAACACAACATGAGGCAAGGAACCTAAGCACAAAAATATTCCTTCTTTTGGCCATTGCTCTCTGTAGTTTTGAAAAGCATTGAAATAAACAATTCTGTCCTTCATATTAAAACTTTCATGCACCCTTCACCAAAAAATGCATAATTTATCTCTGGATACCAAATGCACTTTCATAACAATTATTATCACATTTTATTTTAATGTCAAGACTGCTAGGCTTCAAATTATCACTTCACTCCTGAAACTTTTTCATCAGAAAAATGATGAACCAGCCTAATAAGTCCTTCATAACTGCATGTGAGTAAAAATGAACTCTTCATTTGAAAGTGATACTTTCAAAGGTGAGGTTCCTGCTTAAGAAAAACTACACTGCCTGTCCCGACGCTGAGTGATGGAGAGTTTGTCCATTTTGGCACAGGCTTAATTTTATGTGGAGAACATTAAACTTCTGGTTGCTCAGCACTGCAGCGTTTGGCTCCAGAGACACTACAAAAGGCCAAAGGAGAGAGAGCTGAGCAGAGCACACACGAGTAATGATATCCAGCTGCTGGCATACACGCAGTCACACTCATGTTCACACACTGGTGGTTACAATATAGTTCAGTAGCCCATAAGTCAGTTCAGCAAAGTGGATTCAAGACACAGTCTTGCAATGATTTGCCTTTTATTCTTTGTCAGTATACATTGTGTGACAAAAGATTTCATTTTAGACGTATAGTTTCAAGGTAAATATAGTTTAAAACATCACCCAGGTTTCATATCATGGAAATTTTCCTTCAGACTGAAACAGGTCCCAATTTTTGCGTGATGGTGTGTTTTACGAATCACTTCCACGACATATAAATAAGGAAATACCATAGTAACGCCTCGTTCAAGGCAAATGCTAAAAGAGGTGTTTATGGATGAGGGAATATGATTGCGTGACGATATTTGCCCTTATCAGGACAATAAATATGGTGTTATGGTTTATGAATCCTGCCCATTGAGGAAACCCATGGATAGAATGGCTAAACCATGGAAGACATTTGAAGACTTGTTACGACTCACTCACAGTCTTGAGGGTATTAGATTCATTTTTCATACCTACTTATTTCTTTTTTGGTCACATGCAATCCTGAAAGGTCAATAACAACTGCCATTGCAAATTCCCTTGTCATAAGTTGTTTTCTAGTAAGTTGTTTTCTGGTGTTTTCACTAGGAAAAAAACAAACAGAGTCCTGTGGCTTGTAAACACGCCACAGGACTCTTACTTAAGTTGCTGTTTCACCAGAGAAGTAGTGTATCATCAGCATAGGGTAAGCTGATAGTTACTTTCATTTGGCATTCCTTCCTCCTCGGAAGTCAGCTAGCAAGATGGTTGGCAGTTGGTCAGTGGTATGAATTCATGTGTCACAGGTCACCAAAGTTGTATTTGTCCATCCATCCATTTTCTAAACCCATTTGTCCTGTTGAGGATTAAAAAAAAAAAAAAAAAAANAAAAAAAAAAAAAAAAAATGTGGTTCGATTTTTGGCTCCTTGAGCAAATCTTCTAATCATAGCAATCTCAGTTCATTAAAAGGATACGCTGCAAAATTATGCCATCATAAATCTGTGTGACTGGACTCTGTCCGTGCAGGAAAAAGGCCAACAAAAATCTTGAATAAGTCATCAGAAATATCACACACCATCTTCTTGGATCTATTTAAGTGAAAGTCATCATTTGTCCGACTCTACTTTCTAGCTAGCTAAGCTAGAGCTCTATAAACGACTACTGCGGACTTGATGAAAATGCGTTAAATTCACACAGCACTCTAACTTTGATACTGCAGCATAAATAAAGATGCTGTGGCAGGTTATAATTTTGAGCGTCAGCTGAGCGAAAGAGGGGGATCGGTCTGGGGTTTGGGGGCACCAGCTGCGTCTCTCTGGTCAGGCTCAGGTCTCCGAGGAATTAGGTTTTTATACAAAGCTGACAGTAACACATAGAGACGCTGTAACCTGAGATCAGAGATGGAGGGAGCAAGATGGAGGGAACTCAGAAAAACAAACCCTTCCAATGCTGCCAGTGTGTTAAAGAGAGTGGGATGGATTAATGCAGGGTGGGGGTGGAGCATCCCTCCCCCTCCATGGTAGATAACTCCATACTGACAGAAACAAAGGAGAAGGAGGAGGGAAGCAATTTACAGAGAAAGGAAAGCAAACATTGCAGAAAATTGTTGGAGAAGAGTAGTAATGTGTCATGAAGATTAAAACCCATGACACATCACAAGCCAAATATTGAAATGGGACTAAAACAGAATATCTCATGTGATGTCTGATAATGATAGTGCATCTGAAGCATGAAGAACCATTTCATTATTTATTGTCAGATGTGTCTGTGGTCCTGCCGTCCTTATTAAGGAAACAGTTTTTTTTTTTTTTTTTTTGTTTTGTTTTGTTTTGTTTGTTTTATGTTACCAGCAGCTTTATTTGGAGCATGGGGCTTTAAAATTGGGTGCTAAATTGTACATATGTAATCTATGACAGAAAAACAAAGCTTTTATGTCTCAAAAAAATGTATTCGAACTCACAATATACACTTTCCTAGACTTCTGTTTCTGTAAAGAGGACATCACTTGTTAAATATGAAACTGATTTTAAGATTAATTTAATTACCAACATGGCTCTGCTTGTCTTATATGTCATTGTTCTTAACTGCTCAGTGTTGGTGTTGGCTTTCAGCTTTTGAACCAGCAAATCATTTTTTAATAATCATGAATCCAGATGTGGGAACTTCCTAGGGGGAAAAAAATGACATATTTACAAGTTCCAACGGTGTGAAAGTCCAAAGCATAACGTTAAAAAGCAAAAACTTTCCAAGATTATTTTGAGTGTTGCACTGAGGCCAATAGGTTAAAACTTTAAAATCAGTTAATCATTTGGTCTGATTTTATGGACCATCCAGGTTTATTCTCCTCACATAGAGTATCTCTCATGTGTTGTGACATTCAGTACGTTTACTTGCACACTCTACTCTGATTTTTGAGTGTACTGTGATTAAAGCAAAGATGCAGAGTCAGCTGTTTACATGGATGGATGCCATCATTTGCTGAATGTACAGGACTCACTGTTTAATTGACTTGTGAGGAGAAGCTCGGCTTACAATTGCATTAGCTAGCACTGAAATTGGAGTACATCAATGTTGATTTATGCTGATTTTGACAGAAATTGATGCAGATTGATGCCTTTAATCTGAGTAGATTAAAAGTTCTAATGTGCATGTAAACCTACATCCTTACTGTAGACTATAGTTCCTGGCATGGAACCGATTTCTACGGCTGCGTAGGAAAATGTTCTCGATGTTCACAGAATTAGTAGGTTTGTTGCCAGTTAAAAGTGTTTCCATATTTCCAACTTCAATTTTTAACTTTGTAAGAATCCTAATCATCAGTCCTTTCCATTGAGTAATATTACCGGTTGTGGAATAGTTTTTTTTAATTGCCGTCAATTGTGTGGAAGCATATGTATTTATATTAATCTGTATTTTTTCATATATGTTACTCTTTCTTTTGTAAGACTAAGATTTTTTTTTCCTACAAGATTGTTCAGAGATTAACATTTTCAGCCGTATAGTCTTTTCAAAATAAGACTTTCTCTGTCTTATTGTACAAATCTCTCGAGCACCAGCTGTAGCCCCATGTCTGACCCCCTATGACCTTATGAGCCACATCCAAACCTGACAAGACAAGCTAAACCATGGTGTGGTTAACAAAGACACAACCCATTGCTAAACTAACAGGAAAAAAAAAAAACATTGTTGGTGAGACAGATGTAGCAGGTTTTGACAAATTTGTTCCGGTAACCTATTCTCTCACTCTCCCTCTTTCTTTATGCATGCACGCATGCACAACAACTAACACCAACCAAAACAAAGGGGGATATCCTGTTTTTCCAGCCCACTCCTCCCAGAATAGCATAGCATGGTAGGGAGGCTGTTATCACTCTTATCACAGCACACGTTATAATGGCCTGTGTGGCAAGGAAACATCCCTTATTGTTTTTTCGCAGGCTTCCTTTCAGACAAGTGGCCAAAAGAGCCTCCTGTGTGGCTGCTATCACTGCCGTTCTCCTCCTGCATGGCCCTCCTCATTAAGAGAGCATATCTCCATCAGCATCCTCAGCTAATGTTACACAGTCCCTAACCCCACCCATCTTAAGCTGTGTGGGCATTAGGATGAGGGCGTATTTTAAGAACATGTAGACACATAAACACACACATATAAAACATAATCTTAAAGGACTATAAGGTGATCGTGCATGTTTGAGCCCAATATATGCAATCTGCAAACATATTATGTTACTGACAACTATTTCCCAAAATATACTACTGGAGCTGTAAACTTTTGAATTGTTTTTCCTACCTTCCAGACTGCCATTGGTTTCAATTCATTCAATTGTGCTATAAAAATCAATGTGTAGAGATTTGAAATGCACTTGAGATAAGCCAATCCATCACAGCAAACATGATTTCTATCAAGGTTTTTTGTCGAAGTAGCTTTATTTTTTTAACCAGTCTAACACAGACTGCACTGAAGAGAATGTATGTCTCCGCCAGAAAATATAGTCCCAGGAGAAGAAGGCTTTTCCTGCGTAATTAAAACAACTGTGTCTTTTACAACTGTGCAAGTTTTAGATGGCGAAACATTGAACTTCAAGGTGGATGTATTACCTGAACATTTCATTTTGAATGATTAGGAGATTTGGAAAAATAACAGAAAAACTAAAATACAGTTTTATGTTTGGGAATTTGTCAGTAACGTAACATGCATATATTAGGCATTCAAACTTGCCAGTATGGTCCTTTAACACTGGTATGGTGGCACATTTATGATAATAAAGTTGCACATTCTCTAAACACATGACAGCTTGTGCATTCCAGCTGTGTTATCAATGTTACAGGAGCTATAAGTAAATAACAGCAATACACCAACTAGCATGCCCCTGGTGCACATATCTTAGTAAGAATCCCATGTATCTGTATGCACTGAGCATTTCTTACACTGGGATACAAGTTAAGCATCATAAATACAGACACGCACAGACACATTCACACATCAGTTACACCCATATTTGTATCCCTCCCCTGAGTGTGCCACTTCTCATATCCACTCACTGATAGTTAGGTATGTGAAAGTATCACGGGCGCATAACAACCAGCTTTACACAACAGCTGCCGCTCTGGTCATGTGCGTACCGCCGGCACGCCTTACTCCATAAGTAAACCCACGCTCCAGGTATTTGTGGCATGCAGTCCGTCCCAAGCCAGGGGCAGGGTGCACTTGTGCAGGGGTCAAGGCAAACTTCAGCAGGTCAGAGAGTCAGTAAGGTCACTACTTGCTGCAGCTTCATTTGTTCCGAGTCATAGCTGAATGTGTGTGCTGCGAAGGTGAAGATGTCGCCGTGTGTGTGTTTCTGCACTTTTTCCTGGTGGGACAGTGGAGGTTCTGGTGGTTGGGTAAATTGGCTTGTGATACATTTTCTGTCTGAGGCAAGCCTATAGTCAGATTTTTTAACACAAAAATAATCAGTACTCTTAAATTTGTGTTTTATATCATTAAAGTTATGCATTATTTTTCTGCATAATATATCTAGAACCTCTTGCGATCTGAGAACAAGTTGCGCTAATATTGCTCATATTTTTCTATCAAGCTTTTGTTAATTGAAGTTTTAGACAGGTAACGATGTACCAAATGCTAATTAAGATTACAGTGGCAAGCCAGTTGATTAATGTAACCTTTGACCCAATCAAAAGCTTGCAGTATTTTCAACCAAGCAAAACTAGTGAGGGCTGACTTTTGTCATTAACAGTGGTAAATATTAAGATATCAAACCTACCAATGTGAAATTGGATCGTTTCCAATTTAAATATGCACGATAACCTTTAATTGCTGTAACTGATAGTAATTTTCTATTAATCATGCACAGCAACAATGAAGATAAAACAATGGGACAGGGAGTGAACGCCTACACATGCAGACTCTACAAACACAGAAGTGTAACCAGGATTATCTTGAACTGTACAATTCGTCAGTGTAAACATAAGGCATATTAATGTTTAATGCCAATGAAGGCAAACAGTGAGATCCTCCCTGCTCACTTATGAGTCAAGGTCATTATGGCTGAATAATGACACGAGCTGCACTCCATCGTGAAAGACGTGCACCTGTCTCACTGTCAGGACCAACTGTCGAGGACAGACGGTCGTGGGAAAAATCAGACTGCACAGTGCTGTGACAGCAAAGAGATGATTTGTCAGCTGAGGAATATGAGCTAAATTTACAGTCCAGTGTGAAGCACTTGCCTTGCCAGTTTTGTCACAGCGTATTTATGTGACAGTGATCGGCAAGATGAATAATTGACCTACAGCAAATATTTTGAGAGAAACTAATTTAATAAACGGAGGACATTGGTTCAGATTTAGCTATCTGAAGTATTTTTTTCTTTCTTATTCATTTATGCTACCACTAACAGTGAGGTATATGTCATAGGAGCACACAGCCTTGGCTGGATGAAGGAAATGTTTGCCATGTTTTTATGACAGGAGGGTTGGCAACAAGGTTGGCACCATTGAAACAATGGAATTAGCTTTAAATAGATTTGGCAATTCAAAGGCTTCCTGCACTTTCTACTTTCAGTAAACACTTTGTTGTTGTGTGAGGCATTCCGTCAGTCTAAATGAGCATTTATAAAAGTTAATGTATTACTCAAAAAATATTCAAAGGGCCATACTGGTGATTTTGCATTGTTTAAATTGCTGTATTTGTTGGGCTCAAACTTGCAAAATCACAGGTATGCTCCTTTAAACTTAATAAATCTAAACAGCAAAATGTGCATCTTCCATTTGATAATAATCCTTGTCTTTGCTGTGGTTCATGCAGAGCTGACATTATATGGTACACCACGTCTCACACATCACCCACGCTGTCTGTGGGGGGGGAGGGTGTGAACCTCCAAACTGACTTTAGCTGCATGTGACCCATCAATTGATTCTAAGACCTTATAGATAAAGTGAAACTTGTTTGTTTGTTCGCTGTGGTTTTGTCATGTGAAGTATTCCAGAATGATTTAGGAGCCTTTCGTGTTTTCCAGCCATTAGAAGCATAATAGTGTGTAGTATTTCTCATTAGCTGGAAAGTGTGTGTGTGTGTGTGTGTGTGTGTGTGTGTGTGTGTTGAGATAATACAATGGGTCTGCTGTCCAAAGTTGTATCATTTTTTAAGCGGAATAGTTTGTGTGGTCATGCTATGTATTAATGTCGTGGTAATTATTGCAGTACAATGACAAACTTTATACAGCACGATGACATACATGACATTCTTCCAGCATGATGAATGATTATGTGGAAATAGTATGAACTGGACATTTTCACTGGTTTGTGGTGTGAAAAGGTAAAGTAATAATTAGGCAAAATTTTTTTTTCTTTTTTTTTGGNGGGGGGGGGGGGGAGGTCAGTCCTCTGTGTCTGTCAGTAACCTCTCCCCTCTCCTAAACTGAAAGTGTGTGCTGTTTTCTCCATTTATACGATCAGTTGAGATTGTTGAGATTACAAAGACATGCACACACACACACCCCTCCTATTTCGGCCTGCCTTCCAGTATGGGCATTCTGAAAAGGTATAAACAAGGTTTTCAACCAAGTTCCCGTCTAGGTTTTCAACCAGGCTCTTATCTGGAACACTTCGTCTTGTAAGCCGATTTAGCAACGAGTCATGTATATTTGGCGGATGAAATTCTATTAATTCCATCCATGTACACCTCTTACTCCACATTTTTACTGTAGTGGCATTACAGATACAAATCGGAGTTTAGTGTATATAAACATACAGAATGGTATCTCCTTGTGATAATCATTTTGTGGTGGGAAAATGAATATTTCTATCCCTATTTCGCTTACAGGTAAATTCACAAATCCTGATAACTTGACAAATCAGTTTTGGCAAGAGAAAGGTGAGGAGTTGAATGTGTTTGTTACGTTTTGCAACAACAACACTGATTTTATCTTGTTTCTGGCTGTACCAAAACTGTAACCAAAAAAACATCAGAACTGAAGGTTACTACCAAAATTTTCTGACAGTATCTCTTAAGTGTTCAGGGTTCAGTGCCAAAATGATCTGTGAGAGTGAAGCAGTGAAGCGCTGCCAGCAGAATAGCCAGGCCACAAGCGGAAGGAGTATTATTCTTGGCATGGACCGGAGCAACCAAATCCAAGCACCCAGATGGACTCCAACGAGCTCCAGCAATAACACACCCAGAGAGAATAGGGGTCACCTCAGGATACACACACAATAAATCCTTTGTGACTGGCTGTCTCTTTTCAAAGATTTTTCACTGCTCGCAGACCTTATCTACCTCAGCACACAGAGGAGAACAAATAAGTGAACAATTACTCTCAATTGCAAACGGCGAGCAGCATAAGTGGAGACTTAAAATTGTACAGTGAGCTCCATGCATCAATGTGCAGGACTTTCATATTCAAATAATCTTATTTTTCTTGAGTATTTCCCTTTTGGTGACCTTGTATTTCTTCTTTCAACATTGCACAGGGAAGCATTCTACTTTTTGTATGCTGTATGTATGCTTCTCTGACAGCTCTAGTAATGAAGACTTTACGGATTCAAGGACCATGCCACCCATTTTGCATGTTTGAGCCTAATATATTAAACTTTCATACATGTTACGTTACTGACAATCATTTCCCAAAGGATGAAACCGTATTTCAGCTTTCCTGATATTTTGCAAAATCTCTTAATCTTTAAAAATCAAATGTTCAAGCGATACACCCACCTTAAAAATCAATGTTTCCCCTGCTAATACGCAAAATTAAGAAGTCGCAGTTGTTAAAATTTTTCAATGAATGCAGGTCTTCTTTTGGGACTATATTCCCCGGTAGAGACATACATTGACTCTGTGCTTTTTATTGCACTTAAATGCTAAAAGCTTACGAAATTTCAAAAAACATGAACATATGTCTTGTTCATGATAATGGATTACCTATTCCCAAGAACGTTTCAAGTATCAACAAGTTGATTTTAATAGTGTACCAGAATGAACTGAAACCAATGGTGGTCTGGAAGGGAGGAAATTTTCTTTTTAAGTCACCTTTCCAGTAGTATGCTTTGGGAAATGATTGTCACCTAACATGTATGAAAATTGAATATATTAGGCTCAAACATGCAGAATGGTTGTATGGTCCTTTAAGGTAAATCTGTGTATCTCAGCTTTAAATTTTAACATTATTTACACAGTTTTAGAAAAGGAAAGGACAGAATGCACTCAACCTATGAAGGAGCATGCAAGCCTTCGTTTATCTGATTTGCTGCCTTCTTTGCCTTCTTTTTATCAAGAAATAAATAATAGGCAACAGGTTGATTATGACAATTCTGCACCCCTTACTGGTACAGAGTGCCATAAAAAGAACACTTTCATAATTTTGTATAATGTTTTTGAAGTACGCTGGGGCCTTTTGTTGTCCTCTATATGCCCTGATGGCCCATGTGTAACTGTGCTTCAAGGACAGTGAACAAACTCTAACTGTAGCTGTTTACTCAGGTGACACACACACACACACACACACACGTTTGCACAGTAGTCTAACCTGATAAGCATTACATCAAGTTGCATTAATGTCTCCCACAATAGTTGCCTGTGGTAATTAAAGTGGCAGGCAAAGTTATGTACATGCAAATTTGCACAAAATTACGCATGTGCAAACCACACACATGAAATCCACCCACAGAAATAACACTTTATCCACATGGCATCCTCACATGTAGCATGATGTACTTTCACATTTGAGCAAAAACCTGCGATTATTCAGATTTAACTTGTGCATTGGAAATATTAATCAGGGAGTGTGCTACATGAGGTCTCTCTCTCTCTCTCTCTCTCTCTCTCTCTCTCTNCCCCCCCATCTCTCTATCACTCTGTCTCTCGCTCAGTCCCCAGGTTTTTTCTCTCTCAGGAAAACAAAAAACCCCAGCAGCCATAGCGACAGAGAGCAAAAGGAAGACCTGGCCTGGGCCTGTCACCTTTGGAGCATCCTGATTGGCTGAGGCCCGGTGTGTGAGCTTTGTTGCTGTGTGGACGGCGAAGCAGGCAGTTCTCTGAGCGTTACCGTGGACGCAGAGCTTTCTCAGCAGTCCTGTCAGGGTGGATTTACACCACAGGCTTAAAGCCGACTTTTTCATTTCACTGGTGACACATTCTGAGGTTGGATAAGGAGGAACCTCAACATTATGGTTCATATTCCATATTTCCTTTAGTGGTAAAAATGGCTGGAATTTATTGTTCATTAAAGGACCTTACCAGTGATTTTGCTTGTTTGAGCCCAATAAAAACAATCCGCATTCATGTTACATTACTGCCCACATTTTCCGAAACATACTACTGGAGTAGTAAATTTTAGAATTATTTTTCCGGTCTATATTAAATTTCAAGGTGGATATATACCTGAACATTTGAATTTGAAAGGTTAGGGGATTTGACAAAATCACAGGGAAAACTAATATACGGTTTTATGTTTTGGAAAATACAGTAGTTGGCAGTAACGCAACGTCTATGTGGGTATAGTATTTATTGGGCTCAAACATGCAAAACCACTGGTATGATCCGTTAAGGCCTTTTTTTCAAATATGTTTGACTTTTTTCACATGCATGAAGTTTGTTGTCACACTATTGAAAATGTCAGTCTTGAGCATGCAGTTTTTTGTGCATTCATGCAGTGTAATCCATTTCAAAAGTTCACTGAATGGAGCACACTTAATGTACCTTTCATTCTGCTGCAACTCTAAAGGTTAGGTAGGAAACGGAGCAGATGAATCTGGCTGCTGGCCTTTTATTAATCATCATATCCTCCTCTGTTATTGCCCTGTGGCACCACGTTGAAAGATGAGGTGAAAATACAGTGAATAAGTACTGACAGTTGTTTCCTCCATAGGAAGGAGATATACAATGACTCTGATTTGTTGTTTCCAGACTGGGTCCAGATTGAGGTGGTGACTTCCTATGGCTCCTCTGACTCACATTTGTCCGCATCATGGATCCACTTTATGTTGATCCAGATGCTACGTGGGTATCGGTGTAGATCAAATGACCAAGTTGGAGTGATGATACGTGTGCATCGACTATTCTATTCCTCTCATTGTGCTATTTCATGTTGGTCCAAGAATAACATGCAACATAAACTGAGAGATGACAAGCGTGAAGGGTTAATCATACTAAAATAAGGAGATCGACTGATCATTGTCAGGTTAATTTGCAAAATAAAATTTGCTTTCTGTACCGTCTTAAAACAACTGAAGAGAAAGACAGAGTTGCACAGTCCACATAATATGGTCATATTGTGCAATGAGTTATCCCCCGCTGATTTGGCAGACAGTGACAAGAACTGATTCAACTTTTCTCCTCTTACCTTTCTTATCCAAGAGGATATCCGAGGAGAAAATTTCATTTTAACAGAAGAAGTATCTATTTCCACAAACAGTATCTGTTTATACACCTTTTTTTTTTTTTTTTTTTTTAAACACATATAAAGCTTCTCTCTTTCGTCTGTTGTGTAGCTGGTATTGTCCTGATGGGTGGTTACAAAATCAACCACACTATCCGTGCGCAATGTGTTATATGGTTGTCATTATGCGTTTCATTATGTGCGTTTGTGTTTACGTGCACAGGCATGTTTCATACTCCAAGTACGTGCTGTGTAATTACCTGCTAATGCGTCACAGCATTAGACAGAGCTGTGACCCCATAGCTGTTAGAATCCCCTGAGAAAGCCTGGAGGATTCTCACACTGCATTTACATCCGCTACAGGCGTGCACAGATAAGCGCACACACACAAACAAGAGAGCTCACAAAGACTCACAAGAACATGCAGCTTAATTATGCTAATGATGACAGAACTGACATGAAGTGATAGTTTAGACGTTTTAACGTAATTAGTTTTTCACCAGATATGCACAATACCTGAGACTACGACTGTGATAAATGCAAAATCCTGTAGCCAGCTGATGGATTCTCAACGCAAAAATGAGCAGCAGCAAGCGACAGGTAACAATAACCGAGCTAATGTAAACATTTAAAGCCATAATAGCTCTCAAAAACAAGTTAAGTACGTGCTGTTCATTTATGTGCTGGGACACAAGCTCATTAAGCTGTGACGGCAGTGACCTATCGGAGAAAATGAGTAGTGGCTACTGTGTTACTTTATAATAAGATAATTCACCTCGAGTAGCAGCATGGTTCCTGCACAAGCTCCACTGTGAACGAAAGCAGAACTAAACACCATTAATCCATAGAAGATATCTTCTGTTGTCCCATATACCAATCTAAGATATAAACATGTCCCTATTCCAGAGTGAGGTAATTATACTACTTATAAGGCTACTTATAAAGCTATCATTTAAATCCCTTTCTAAGTAAAATAGATAAAATTTTAAATGTATATAAATAGATAAATATGTAAATTAAAAATGATGCTTAAATAAACGTAATTAGTATATGTTAAAGTAAATATACCTTTAAGTCATACAAGTGCATGCATATATGAAAATATAGGATTATATATACAGTAGGTATTGATATATTTATATGTTGAATGTGGGTACATACCTGATGTATGTCACATCTTTGCAGATAACATACGACTATATGCCAGATATGTAGAGATGTACAAGATTTTGTATATTTTGCATATACTGCAAGTCAATATATGTAAATATATTTCATGTTGCTGCTCCCTTGCTGGTAGATCTCACTTTAACACTGTTAGTATTTTATTGCTGCTTGTCCGTGTTTGACCTGATCAGGTGTGGTAGGATTTCATGATAACATCATGAAGGAATTCCCCACTGAAGTCCTAATCAAAAAAGCTAAGTAGAGGCAGGGACTGTCACTGAGGGGGATTTCTTTCAGACCACGAGACCAGAATAAAGGCAAAGGCCAGAAATAACTCAAAAGTTACAGTCACGTGCGTCACTTTGAGGACAGCATACTGTGATTACTGAATTGTTTTCAAAAGACATGCCAGTCAGTGAGCTGCAAACAGGAAATTATCTACAATTTTATTAAAAATCCAGCTAAAACATTAAGTTATCAGCAAGTCATGTTTTGGTGCAGCATGTGGAAGAAGAGAAAACGTCTATATGTCATCAGACTCTAATGTTCCTCGTCATTTAGCACCCTTAATCTCACACGGCTTGTCTAACCCTCTGAGATAAGTCTAATTCCTCTGTGTTAGCCTCCCTTCTGCCAGCCGTCAGGTGTAGTATGTCTGACAGCTTTATTCATGCAGTAACGCCAGCGGTGAAGTCTATGCTAAGGTAATTAATCCTGTTGCTTGTGGGTTTCTGGAAACCTAAGGCCGCCCGCCATTCATGGTGTGCTATATAGATAATTATAGCTACAGGCTTTGAGGGCTAAAAGGGCAATGAAAGTGCTGAAAGACATGGTTAAATGAGAGACTGAAAACTTATATTTAAAGTTTTTATTTTACCCTGTTGAGATTCATTCACTCCTTAAACAAGTTGCTCTTGCTACAAAGAGGAAAATTAATTATGAGAATATAGCTAAGAGGATAGAGCATTATAACAGAAGAAAAGACATGTTTTAATTTGCATTTCAGCTTCTTTTGTCAAACCAATAAAAAATTTTAAAAACATAATATTGATCTAAAAATCATTAAAAAGAAGTTCCCTCTCCCACCTTAACTAACAGAAAGGTATGATAGGTTAGGCGTGCTGCGCCTGTGGAGATAAGATAATGATGAGTTGAGAGGAAAAGGTCGCAGTTCAAACCTTAACTGCAGAATCACTGTTTTAATTGGGAATGGTTTGAATGGTCCCTGACATCTGTGGGATTCCAGATTTGCTTAAAACTTTTGCTATAAGTTAATATATTAGTAAGATACTACATTTAATATTAGAGTCTAGTAAAATTTTTATTTGGCTGCTTAAAGCCAAAAGGATGGACATTCATAAAATATATCTGGAAAAGAGACTGTTTTATTTGGCTTAATTATAAAGCTGAGACTATATTGTGTTACTAAAATGTCCATGTATACGGGCTGGTACCTTTTGGATCCATCCATGTCCACGTCTGCATCTGTGTTAATAAGCATAAACCAGATTTGATGCTGATGTGGGCAGGGGCATGCAGGCAATCTAATGGCGATCCAAGAAAGGGCTGGTAGTAAGCAGTCAAAGGTCAGGTGCCTTTTTGATGGTTCTACCTCGAGTCAGAAAATTTTGTGAATCTTGGAGGGCTCAGAGTTGGAGTAGCAACAAGGTTAAGCCATGATCATGCCTTTTGCTATCCTTTGATGGCACCCCAGGCGCTGTCATGTTAGAATGCTTTAACATGTAACACTTGCTATGAAAATGTAAATGGGTGCTTATAAGAAACAATTCTGTGGCTCTTTAGCTCAAAAGATAGCTCCTGTTGCTTGTGGATTTCAGGATTTTCCTTTAAAAAAAAAAATAGCCCAATATTAAAACTGTATACAACACCACAACACATTGGTTACTAATAGCAACACTGACTTTGTGGTTTTGGAAGTTTGAGGAAATGTTAGTGAGAAAATTCACACCCACAGCCGGTACAAATGAGTATTTCCTGTTGCAGAGATATGTAAAAGTCCTTTGCGTTGGTGTGAATGCACCGCAGCACACCTCCCGAAGAGATTTAGTAGTACTTTATGGAAGAACCAGAGCGTTACAGGTCAGGATGATCACGATTATCTGCAAATAAAACTTTTCATTTCTATATAAATTGAAGGAAATAAAACTGTCAGAAGACCATAGGTAGAAAAAACAAATTGTAGAGACATTTTTTTTTTTTTTTTTTANTTTTTTTTTTTTTTTTTTACCAAACCAGAAACGAGGGGTCATGCTGAACTTTGATGACAGCCAGTAAATGCACAGCCAAGAAAAGGCAGACCACCTAATGCTCTGTCTTTCAGTTTTATAGTGTCTCCTAATACATTCATAAGCAACATGTTAATTTTTATAAAATTTGCAAGTGAATAACATATCTCATCATTCATAGAAGGGATTAGTCTTATCAACATCAATGATAAAGTAGCTCTGCGGGGTATCTCATTGTGAAACTTCTCTCTCCTTTGGTGTGCAGATGAAAAGCATGGCTCGGCATCCTGCTAATGCTGTAATTAAAGCCAAACAGGCACACAGTGTGCTCCAACACATAATCAGTTACCCCTTCAACAAGATCCACCTTTACAATGGCATGCATTAACTCCTTATTCTGTCTTTATAAGAAGATTACTCGTTAAAAAAATAAAAAATTGCCTGAATGTAATGTGCTTCATAATTTGGGAGAGAAGTTTTTTTTTTTTTCCCCATAAAGGTNCCTGAATGTAATGTGCTTCATAATTTGGGAGAGAAGTTTTTTTTTTTTTCCCCATAAAGGTCAAAGAAAGAAAACCTTTTGCCAAGTGTTTACTGAAAAAATATCAAAGCTTGTAACTTCAAACAATTGGTAACTACAGTAGGTGATGACGGTATTGGAACATTTTTCCTGTAGTGTAATTTCAGATCCTCATTTTCTGTAATTCTGTCAATTAGGAAATTTAGGACTGAGTGTACCAGAGGCCCTTAGAGGAATAAAAATGTTAGTGAATACTATTGTAAGGGGAAAAATCTCTGTCAGAGTTTGAAACTCTTTGCAGACAAAGGGACTCAGCATATGTTGTCTATTCAAATGGGAAAATGCATTTGTTGAAGCCAACCAGCTGCAAATGTAATCAGTGAAGGTTCTTACAGGGCTCAGCGAGGCGTGCCAAGATGTGAGAGTTTTTAACAGGCTTTGATTACAGCTGAAACTCTCGAAAAGCTGCAAAGCAAATCTGTCGTTGCCACTTATTCGGACAAACACAATCTCAACAAATGTAAATTTAACTGCAAGCAGGCCATGCTTGTAAAACCCTGATTCTTAGGTAAGACCTGTTTTACAAAGAAGAGTGACAAAGAAGAGCACGGCAAACATTCACACACGTTTAATGATTTAACATACATAGTAGGTCATAAACTTTTGGAACCAAAAGCAAACCAAAAGGTAAAAAAAAAAAAAAAAAAAAAAAAATCACAAAATCTGCATACGTGCGTGCTTGTTGGAGATTCATCAGTTACAATATGAGCGTGAAAAGTTACTGATATCTATATAGAAGTATAGTGTTCACACAGGTCAAGTTTAGTATTTAAAATTTTAAAAATCAAATTATTTGAAGTGAATAAAAAAATTATAATTTTGATGAATGTTTTGAATGGTTATCCTGTTGAGGAATGAAATTTTGACCAGTAATTCCTAAATCGGGTGGAGTGTCTTTGAAGGATGGAATGGTAATTCTCTTTTTTCATAATTCCTTTAACTTGGACCAAATCTCTAGACCTCTCTCTCTCTCTCCCAAACACCCCCACAGCATTACTGAACCCCCCCCCCCCCCCCCNTCATGTTTTACACAGGGGTGGTCGCAGAGCAATAGAGACTGTGTAGCAAGTTAATCACAAAATGATCCGGGAGAAGGCAGACAGCAGGCTATTGAACAGAATGTTAAGTAAGGAAGTTGGAACACAACTGGAGTGCCAGTGCACTAATACAGACTGGGCATGCCTTCATTAAAAAANAAGGAAGTTGGAACACAACTGGAGTGCCAGTGCACTAATACAGACTGGGCATGCCTTCATTAAAAAATCATTTCTTAAACCATAGTGGTTGCATAATGTGCTGTTGTTGACAAATTCTTCTTGAAAACTAATTAGTTACACTTATTTTATATATTTTTCTCATTTCCTGTGCAATAAATTGTAAAACAAACAGTGTATTTTTTAAATCTGGGGGTGGGGCTGGCCTGTAGGTAAGACATCAGGCTTAAGCTAATTTGCAGTCCTTGTCCCTGGTTTGGCTTTTAAATACAATAAAAAAAACAATTTATACAATTCATTTAAAATACAGATTAAAATAGAGAATTAAATTTACATAAAAGTGTGAGTAGATTTGGCCAGTATCCATGTTTTATCATCCAGGGTGTTGCCAGTGCCGGCCTGATCGCTGACTAGGCCTGTTTTCATAACGTTTGCACAGTGGTGCTGCAGCAAGAGAGAGCAGAAGTAGATCAATGTGGGGTTTTTTTTTTGCATGTTAAAACATCACAAAGATTTTAAAATAGACATCTAAATAAATATAAGAACATCTGTATAATATGGTCACCAGCCATCATCTACACCATCTCATAATTTTGGAAATATTTCTGACCTAACTTTGCACATTTTAATTAGGCATCAGACACTCAGAAAAAGCTGACAGAACATATGGATGATATGTAAAACTGTGGTGTTGCCTGGTTTCCTGTCAGGTCTCATTAACATGTACTTAAAAATGAACAGAATGTTCACACCAGATTTTCCACATAATCATAATAGATGCACCTGATGTTTTCTTCTAATTGGACCTGATGTGGACTACACTGAAATTCATTAAAAATATAAAAGATAATAGCATGCGTAATGCTTACGTTGTAGATTTTGGGCCTTTCTGTTCCCACATTTTGCATTTTGAATGTTTACTTTTAAACAGTATGCACTTATATAATGAGCGCTGTCATGCAAAAACCCCCATAACTCTCTTTTAATTAATCTGGAGTGAAGACAAATCAATTGAATGGTTTAAATAATTAAATTATCTGTCGTAACGGCAGCCAGCCAGGCTTTTAATTGATTATAATGATCATCATCTTTAAATTTTGCATCAAAGCATAATCTCAGCTCTTGAAAATACAATATAAAGGGACAATGCAGTTCAATACAATGCAGCAAACTCTAGATGATCTCGGACACCAGCAGTTTCTCCTGCAGGTTGTTTTTCTTGAGGATTCAGAAAAAACAATCTGTACAATGACAATAAAGGCATTCAAATTCTAAATCTACTTTTTATTTTGAAAATTATCTTGTATATTAATAGAAATGTAGTTGTCTGCTGCCCGAAAAAGGTACAGAAGATTCCAATTCAACTACTTACAATACACCGTCGAGACAAAAACCAACCTTGATCAGCACTCTAACACATTAGATGCTGTTTGCAGCTGCATAACCCTGAGACATCCACACTTTGTGCTAAATGCTGCAGTGACCC
Source organism: Lucifuga dentata (assembly GCA_014773175.1). NCBI lineage: Eukaryota > Metazoa > Chordata > Actinopteri > Ophidiiformes > Bythitidae > Lucifuga > Lucifuga dentata. The sequence goes on from VXCM01000120.1 coordinate 81,808, forward strand.
ATCAAGTCAATCCACTCAGTGTGCAGCAGGTTTGGCAGCAGTGAGATGGCTGTAAATCTCAATAGCTTTTCATTTCCTTGCCAGACTAACAAGTAAAACTTTCACCACTTAAACGTAGTGAATCAGAAGTGGGTTAACCCTTTGTCATCTCGGCGTAATTGAATCTTACTCTCAATCAGTCTCTCTGAAGCTCTTGACATGGCTGCACACTCTAGGAAAGGGAGCAGTGTTCTGGTGACAATTCAAGGTTTTAAACCACAAAGGGAAAGTAAGATCATGTTGTTATAGGCTTGGCTGTTGCAAGGAAAGACTGATTATACTTCGGTCTTTGCAGCAATGATTATTCCACACTGGATCTGCGATGCTTGACTTTTTCCTTTTTGTGTGTGCCTGAGAGTGCATGCATCCTAACATGTGTGTGTGTGTACAGTGTGAACGTGTGATTATGCGCTGACACCCAGCTGCAGCAACTTCGTTCATACAGGCATCATCTCATCCAGGAAAACATGTATTAGGTTTCTGGACATTGTCAGAACAGGTGCAGTGAATTATCTCTCAGTGCTCCTTTTTGAAAAAGCCTTTTGTCTGATCTCTAACCTTTTACCTTTCCATCCTTCCTGTCCCCTCATTACAGCCTCGAGGCAGAACTGTGACTTATCTAAGCTGCAATGTGACACTAAAAGAGTATTACTTCCCTTGATGGGGAAAGGTTTTAGAGAGAGATGACAAAAGCTCTTCTTTGGGTCACAAATGGGCGAGGTGGCGTCCAGGAAGAAGCTATCATCACCACTCCACGTGCGGATGCAGAATTCACACGGAAATGCATCAGCTGATTCAGGACAACATTTCAAAGAAAGGGGAAGTGACATTGCCACAGTCTTCTGTGTAGAAGGGTGGAGGATGTGACTGATGCGCCACAGGATAGCAGATTTGCGGTTATACACTTACAGATGGTGACAAGAACATGGTTGTAGTTATTTATTAACAAGCAAACTTTCTCAGAAGTATTTTTCACATTTCACTGTCTTATACGACTGGCAAAATCACCACAGACGACTGAAACTATTCAGCTCACACTGTATATACTGCATGCACAGAAAACATCAAATTTTATTAAAACTTCAGTTGTTTTCACATTCATTGAATTCTGACGTGCATTAATTAACTGCAATGGAAGTGTAATTCACTAATTCACTCCTTGAATAGTATGACAAACTCATTTGGAATTTGAGTACACAGCAAGTATTTTCAGGATTTAAGCAGTATCTGAGCATTAAAATGTCCTGTAGAATACCTTTAGAATATTTTTTTGAGACGATGTCTTGATTTTGTAATTTTAGAAGATAGGGAATTAGGTAAAGAGGCTTAGAGTTTATTTGTGATGGTGATGCAGTAACATAACAGATTTTATGAGGGTATAGATTTTATGTGGGCATTTCAAATAAGATGGTCAACACAAAACTGGGTTCCTATGAGATCATGGCCTCAGGCAGGAGCAAGTCTGGTTTACCTCTTCTTTTTCAAAATAAATGCACACCAGGGTCAGCTGAGGTGTGTACTCCCAGTGACTGAGTATTATAAAAGATGACAACACATGACATGAACATAAGAAGAAAATACAGGAGTGTTCCCTTGGACATACACAGAGTTTTAGACTTGAGCCAGCACAGAGACTTACAAATCTGGCTCCAGGTCTATTTACACCTGTGGGAATAATAAAAAACCGCTTTGCATCTCAGGCATAATCCCACTTCTCCATCGTCAGGGGTTAACGTTCAGATTCAAAAACTCATTGTGATATTGAACTTCTGAAAGGTCTCAGAGCAGCTACATGGTCATTTGTTGTTTGCTTCCTCTTCTTTGATCAGGGACTTGAGACGTGAGAAATTCTCAGATGTTTAGTTAGAAGTTTAGCTCACCTGAGTGTAACACACATCTGTCACTATAATATCATAGAAGTAACCATCATTTTTGTAAAGTATAGGTATAAAAAAAAAAAATCCATTAAGATGCTTAACAATGTCAAGCAGTGTCAGTGACAGTTCCGAGGCAATAACTGAGGCATAACATGAAGTGTCATGACATTTATGAAATAACATATAGTTATTTCACATTAATATTCACATTCGTATATTTCATATTTAAGTTGTGCATCAGTTTTGATTAACATGGACAGTGTGAACAATGCAGACACAGAAGTGGAGCAGACAGCCATGACTGAAAGTGTGTTAGACGCTTGTCTAGACAGCGAGCAAGATCCTTCCCGTCATTGTTGGTTGGCATTGAGCGGCTGCAAAACAGGAAATATTCTTTGAGGAAAACATGTGCAGCTAAGAACCTCATACAATGAAACACACAGGGTATAACATACGGCACTTAAACTGGATTTCTTTTTTTTATTTATTTTGTAGATTTTAATCCTGTTTACAAAGATGCTGTAGCCTATATGCAAATTAGAAAAGTAACAACAAATTTAGCATTCAAACCTTATTTGCATGTGTGCACGTGTGTGTGTGGGACTTTGCTGATGGTACAAATTACCCATTTGGTCTTGATGAAACACATTACCCACATTATCAAAGGTTTTGAGATTATGTTATTCTAACAGATTTTAGACAATGTAATAACCTTATTTGCAGTTCTATATTTTCCTGCCTGTGCTTAAATATATTATTTGAAGGGTCAGTTATATATTTCATATTTGGGTTTCTGAAATGCCTGTGACATTGTCTAGTGGAATAAGTCATTTTTAATTAAACTATTATTCTAGACTGGAAAAACTAGAAGTAGAGGAAAAAGCGCAGCTGTGTTTGTCAGTTTTCGAGTGGTCTTCTGTGCCATCTTGTGGATACATTATTCAGGTTTAATGTCTTCTTCATGAGTACTTTTCTTTCCATCCATTTAGAACTTTTAACAAATCATTTTTGTTTTCTTCTGATTTTGTGGTGTTAGGGGAGCTGGTCTAACAATCTTTGGACTTCCTGCCAAGAAAATTGTCATTTTTAAGAGGACATCAAATTTGCTGGGGTCTAGTGTGGATATGCTGGCAGTGCTTTTAACTTAGGAATGGGTTGAAGACAGTAAACCAGGAAATGTTTTAATATGTTTAATTTCTAAGGAGACTGAAATCCTTTAATTCCACTTGTCATGATATTTTATTTAAGGTGTTGCAAGCACAGCATATTTCAGGCATTTTAGTTGTGAAGGAATTGATTTAGGAAGGAATTGAAATGACTTTTAAAAAAATACCATCTAGCAAAGGGATCATGTAGAGGAATGCAATGGACAAGAATTCTGCATTTGTGAGTCAAAGGGAAGATTTTTCTACAAATCTCAGAAAATCTCAGAATATACTTAGAAAGGTCAATTAAATTAGACTGTGTCCTTCCAATACAATTAAGTTAGAAAGGTAAAAAAAAAATTGTGATTTTAATATGACGACAATGTAGCAGAGTTTGTAGTTTTGTCTGTAGCAGAGTTCTATTTGATTACATTAGCAAAGCAATCCTGCTTTGCTAATGTAATCAAAAATAAATAAAAACATAGAAATCAGCCGACCTGTTTCACTACAACTTAACTGTTTTAGCTTCTGGGATCCAGTTGCCTATTAGAAGATACTTTATTAATTAATATATGTTTGTATCAAAGCGTTTGTTAAAATGTTCTTCCTAAAGTTCTTCCTAAATAAGGTAGGATTTAATCTGTAGTTCGCATTCCGAGGCAGAAGGTGGCGGTAACGCACCAATTTGTCAATCGCTGTAAGAAGAAGACGAAGAAGAAGGTTAGCAACGGCGCATCTAGCTACATTAGCTCGGGAGAACTTCTCGTTTGTATTTCTAGTTTTTGTTTATCTACACAACCAAGCATGGAGATCGGGGCAGAAATCAGCAAGAAAATAAGAGTGAGTAATATTATGATACGAATTTGATCGTAATATAGATATAGTTCCAGGTTTACGGCAGCTTAACACTTGCCTTGCTGACATTAGCTTGCTAGGCTAATTATCCAGTCCTGCAGAATGGTAATGTTTTTTATTTGCAAGGCCTAGATACTGGTAAACAGCTGCTCATTCTTGTAAATATGTTTTGTATTATTCGTTAACTGATATTGTTTGCAGTTATTGGTTAGTTTTTGATAATGCTATGCGTGTCAGTTTGCTAGTTTTATTATATTTTAAATTATCAACTGTACTTGTACTTTTTTAGGCTGCTATCAAGGGCAAACTGCAGGAGCTTGGTGCTTATATTGGTAAGTAAATAACCTGCTGAATGTAGTTATCATGAATCTTTGCGTGACTGTTGATTCAGTCTAGAAATATATATATTTTTAATCTTGTTACTTTAGACGAAGAGCTTCCTGACTATATTATGGTGATGGTGGCAAACAAGAAGACATCTCAACAGATGGCTGACGATCTCTCCCTTTTCCTGGGAAACAATACCATGAAGTTCACTGCCTGGTATGATCAGTACAATAATTGAATTTCAGATCAAATTCCCAAAAAATGTATAGTCAGAATTGTAAATATAGACAGATACAGTAGGAGATTGAGTACTTTCTTAATCTCACTTGTGAATTGCTTTTGTCACAGTTTTAAAGTAAGGCTAAGCTTTATGAAAATATAAATAGATATATATTCAATTTATGTACATACTGTCTACTATATATAGTTTATGCAGATTATTAAGATTGTGTAAAATGTCCAGATGTATAACAGTAAAAATAATAATGCTCACTGGAGCAACATTGGTAGATAGTGAGTATGAACAATGTACATGTAATATGTAAAATCCTTCCTAGTTTGAAGAAACTTGAGGGTCAAAGAGTAAGAAGTGCTGTCCACCTGATTCCACCTGACACAGGTGGAATTCAGTGTACAGAGTGAAAGCAGCTAGTAGGAATGGAAAGGGAATATGTACAGTATACTCTTGCCATAACACTATAATATACAGTGCAAGTCTTTGCAACGTGTATCTGTTGTTCTGTAACACAAGTTCTTGGATTACTTTTAGGCTACATGGTGTCCTGGAGAAATTAAGATCTGTTGCAGTTGGTATGTCAAACTCTGCAAATACATCAACTCATCCATCCATTCAAGATGATCAGAACAGCCAAAAGAAAAAAAAAAGTGGACTCATGTTTTCTTCTTTCACATATCTACCTGATGTTTTTTGCAGAGCCTGCATCCCTCAAAAATCCACTGCAGTCTGACAGCAGTACCGCTACTGTGAAAAGCCGTTCCTCTGTAAGTGAAGACAGCAGAGCAGAGGACTTAAAAGTTTTAACAGTGTCCAGTACACGCACTGATAGGACTGAAACACGTGTGTCCAGCTCTGAGCATGAAAGCAGGTACAGAAAAGTCTTTGGTTCTGAGGTTTTTAAAGCTAGAATTGGTTTTTTTTTTTTTTTTTTTTNTTTTTTTTTTTTTTTTTTTTGTCTTTCTGTAATTGTCATAAGTGAAAACATGATTATTTTTGTCATCAGAAGGGGGACATCAGAGAGAAATTCCCCTCGTCTTACCTCCACTGTGAAGCCACTTATGGAGCCGCTTCCCTCAGAGGCCATCATCGATATCAAACCAGAGATGGATGATGACCTCATCGCTGAGGACCTCGTGGATATACGTACCAATCCAGCACGCACTCGCGGCTCTGCTGCTAGACCCGCAACTCAGATCTACAGGCCTGTTCAGAGCAAGTTCGCCTCAGCAAGCTCTGTGAACACGTGTCGGCCCACAGAAGGATCCTCCCAAAGCAGGCAGCAGGACAGCAGAAGCAGCAGGCTCGCCAGAAATGGATCCAGTAAGGTACTGTGATTCGTTGTGAGCAAAAAAGTTAATCTTTTTTGAGCAATAGTTTGTGGTGTATATGGCAAGTTCTTTATATCTTGTCAACTTTCCTATAAGTATAAAATATTTAGACCAGAATCCAAAAACTAATGAACCACCATACTGGCATTAATGCTTTGTTATTTTTATTCTGCAGGAGGAGTTGTCAAGGAAGCGCAAGGCACCGGTTGCGAGTTCAGTGGTGCGAGTGAACCGAGCAACAGACGAGGACAGTGATGATGTGGAAGAGGAGGAGGAGGATGAAGGATATGGAGGGAGAGGCCTGTCCAGCCATGTGTCCCTGCCTTCCAAACCAGAGCGCAAGTCAGTGGCAGTACCTCATGTATTAGTTTGGGTCATTATCTATACACTACATGTTCTTATCAATCAAGGATGCCATTGTAATTTCAGTGAATTAGTGAAAACAGCAATGTATTTGTATTTATTTACTATTCATATTTTAAGTAGGTCTTCTTAACACCAGTGATCATTCAAAAAAATGTTGCTTATATTTCATGTCCTTTCATCTCCTTCATATGTCAGAGTTAAAGCTACAGTGCAGCATTACATTGTTAGTTGTGGTGTTTTGCACGTCCAGGAATATGAATTCACAGATTTAATGCTAAAGTCAGTATAAATAAAATAACAAATGTTGGAAACTGCTATATATATGGAAGAGAATACAACTAAAACATAGACAACGGCATCCTTTATTATGGTGCTCTGTTTTTTTTCCCCCCAAAGATTTTGTGATAAATGACAGGAAATTTGGAATAGTTGCAAATTTTAATAAAGCTGTTTTCTGTAATAGATAAATTGACATCTGATGTCTATCGATAATCAACTGTGGTCAGCATAAGAAAGTAGTGCAAAGAAAAAGATAATATTTAATTTGTTGTATTTTTCCTAATTTTATTTCTGGTCTAATATTATTGATATTACCTTTTTATCTCATTAATGATTATTTAAAACTGTGTTATGATCTGTACTAATCTGCATGTCTTAAGCCGGTCCATATGTACATTTGAGTTTATTTGGTCCCTTTCTGCCTGCTTGCCTTCCTTCCTTCCTGCTTTTTAGGGCTTTAATAGTGCTATAATTTATACTTTCCAGACCTACTCTGCCCCCGGCCAAACAAGCTAACAGAAACCTGATCCTGAAGGCCATTTCTGAGGCTCAGGACTCAATCACCAAAACTACAGCCTTCTCAGCAAGTATGTTTCCCACACATGTCACTGTGGACATTATTTATTCGATATTTAGGCCATCTGCCTCCCTTACCACGATCTCTTTCTTCTCTTTTTTCTCCATAGTTCCACAGAGGCAGACTGTCCCTGTAGCTCCTCGCACTCGTCTGGCCAGCAATGAAGAGATGACGGCGGCCATCCAGCTGGTCCAGGAGCACCTCCAAAGCCTGGCCCCCAGGGTGCAGGCCTACACCCCCGCAGAAATACCACCCTCCACAGCACTTGGTATATTAGCTTTTGAATATAGTTGAAAATAAAGAAATGTTTGAAATATTTGAGCACTCTGAAACTGGATGCTTCCATAATCCGTTTATTACTAGACATGAGGTGAGTAACAGGATGATGAAGCTGTGACTGATTCAGGGATGTGAGTGTCTGAAAAACCCAAATTGTGTCAGAATCGCTGAAACTCTGTACTACTGTAAGCAAGACTGCAGGACAAAAACTCATTTCACAAAATCAGCATGTTTCTCTGCAGCTCCAGCCAGATCTTTAGCTTCCCGTCTTCAGTTGGATTTAGCAGAGAGCCGTGTTGGAAGAGAGCGGTGCGACAATGGTGAGTCTTTGTTGTTTGGTTTTACTTGGAGACAATTTTAGAAAAATGCTGCAGTATTAGCACTGTCCAAAACAAATGTTCGTGCAATGGACAAAACATGACTCGTACTAATAGAATATCTAGAAAAGGCATTTGTGCTCGTGATGTGCATTAGGTGTAGAAGTTGCTACAGGCAGTGAGAAAAAGACCTTTGATACTCGCTCCTTCATCATGAGTCGACCTCTGATAGAAGAACCTGCCAGAAGTCAGCAGCGTCCTCAGGTCAAAGAAAACGTCCAGCCCGCTGCACCGCGTACCGTCCAGGCCAGGTACACATACATACATAAGCACACAAAGTTTTCAGGCGTCCATGGAGTTCATCACGAACCATTTAATCAGTCATCTCTGCTCTGTGGATTTTCTTTCTCACTAGTAAGGAGAAGGGGGACACTGCAGACTCGGCCAGTCCCAAGTTCATTGTGACGTTAGACGGGGTTCCAAGTCCGCTCGAAAATCTGGCAGATTGTGACATGGAGTTAGATGAAGTAAGACCTCCCTCAAAGGTGACTGAGGCAACCATCCACTTCAACAAGGAGCCCAAAATCAGCGTGCTTGACAGGCTGCAGGGAGGCGTCGCATCACCAGAAGGTATGCAACTGTAGTCATTTATTATTGTCATTATGAATGTCCTGATCAAGTTTTTTTTTCACTCCCTATCTTAAAACTTATCCAAGTTAGGATCAACTTTGAGAACTTCGCCTCCTGCTCTTCTATTTCAACCAACTTTCATGTCCAAAAGACCATTTTAGTATTTAGTTTTGTTTTACTGCCCCAGGTTCGTGAAATTTATACTGTTTTTTTTTTCCCCTCTCGTATTTCTGTTTTCACTTTATCCTCATTTTCCAGAGGAAGCGATGGACATCGAGGTAGCTGAGGAGGCTGTTCCTCTGAAGAAACAGAAGGTTATGGAACGCTGTAAGTTCTGGCCTGTCTGTAAAAGTGGAGATGTGTGTATGTACCATCACCCTACAACACAGTGCAAGTGAGTAGTTTCCAATCAAGGTATTATTTGGGATTTCATGTGCATGACCAATATTGTAGATTGTAATTTTTAACTTTAAAAATAAAGCTTTGATGCTTATTAGTTTGTTGTAGAACACAAACGCAAATTCACTTTTATTTCCTATTCCTCTTGTTTTCTGAAGGACTTTTCCCAGCTGTAAATTTGGGGATAAATGCCTTTTCGTCCATCCCAACTGTAAATACGACGCCAGGTGCACCAAGCCAGACTGTCCCTTCACACATGTCAGCCGTAGAAGCGCAATTACTCCTCCACCCAGACCAGGTGACAATCATTCTCACTGTAACAGAGTGCTTCATGTCTCCAATTAATGCACAATTAACAAAAAAATAAATAAAAATAAAAAGCCCGGGGAGGNTCAGATTTGGTAGCACAGTTTCAAGCACAAAATGTACTGCAAACAGAGCTTCTTCACGGTGGTGTTAAGATCTGCTTCTTTAACTTGATCCTCTCTCTGTGTTCACAACAGTGCTGGCACCACAAACGAGAAGTGTGTGTCACTTCTTCCCAGAGTGCAAGAAGATGGACTGTCCATTTTATCATCCCAAGGTTAAAACACATAATACAGAGTTTTGATTATGTATAGGTATTTTTTGCAAGCCTTTCATCCTAATGGAAAGTGCCTTCTGCAAGAAAAAATGTACAGTTTAACATTCTGTATTTTACTCTTTTTACCGACAGCCTTGTCGCTTTGCAGCCCAGTGTAAACGAGCTGGATGTACCTTCTACCACCCAACCACATCTGTACCTCCACGACACGCCCTGAAGTGGACAAAAACTCAGAGCAGGTGAACATCAACTCAGACGTGAACTAGATAATGCAAAATTTCTACGTAGTTTGAATACCCTATGCTGTGTCATAATGAGAGCTCAAGATGCGGGGACAGCGTATGTGATTTTTCTACCTGTGGGGTAAAAGCATGCTGAAACTTACATATTCACTTATGGCTAAAATCGTTGGAATTGGCAATCCCCACGATAATACATCATTATTCAAAAACAAGGTATAAATGTATAGCTAGAAATACACCTATATACCTTTGTTTAGGTTTTTGCACCAACTAATAATTTCTTCCTTTCTGTGTCTCTCACAGTTAATGAAGGCCAAGAAGTCTTATGATGGTCAACATGTGAATATATGAAGTATATTATTATGAAACCATACCTTTGGTCATTGATTCTCACTTTTTGATGTTTTATTTCTGTTCATGATATTGTTTTGAACTTTTAAGAAATGTTTTGTAAGTTGAACTGTCAGACTTTGCTAATGCTTTGAGAGAATTAAACTACACCAGTGAACTTTACATTTATCTCATGTTTGCTTAGATGAAATTTCCAATCTTGTTCATGGGTTTATGCATGACTGACAGATTATGATTTTTTATTTCATTTAACAAAAACATAAATGAAGATAGTTAGTGGCTGTCTGTGGTGTTTTTGTTCTCTTGGATATGATCAGATAAGTCATCTGCATTAACACATTTAACATATATCAAAGGAAAGAATATTTTCTTGTAGTAAATGTATATTGTTTTTTACAAGATCTATTTTAGTATTTACACAAATACATTTACAATCATGGACATGAAATAAATTGTAGCTTTAGTTTGTGTTTTACCCTATTGTAAGTGCTAGGGAAAATGTAATTGCTAGCTCTTGGCTGTATGCAGTTGTTCCATACTGTTTACCATAATCAAACATGTAGCAGTTAAAAAAACAAACCTTCATAAATCAAATTATTCAACTATACCAATAGGTGTAAATGAAAAGAATCTGTATTTATATGAAGCATAATTGTACATTTATTTTTAATACAGCTTTTTTCTGCGTAATCCAACACTAGCCTACAAATTGGCTTTTTTTACTGGAATATCTACTGTATATATAAGTTGAATTTTGTCAGTAGTTATGCAGTTATTCCATGAGTTACTAAAACAAAGTGAAGACATTTTTTTCAAACAAGTAGATGAATATTTATTAAACAATCAACTTATTAACAGTATTTATCAGTAAGACAATTTTGGAAAAGGAAATTCTGAGCAGCACTTTAAAAGTGCAGTTTTTCTTTCGGCCACCAGATGTCACTGCAGTTCTCACTGTGACGTCACTTGTCAAAGATAAAAGCCCTATGAGTGTATGAGTGAATTGCCGGGTGCGGTGGCGCGCGCCTGTAATCCAAGCTACCGGGAGGCTGAGGCTGGTGGATCGTTTGAGCTCAGGAGTTCTGAGCTGCAGCGGACTATGTCGATCGGGTGTCCGCACTAAGTTCGGTATCGATATGGTGCTCCTGGGGGAGCCTGGGACCACCAGGTCGTCTAAGGAGGGGTGCACCGGCCCAGGTCGGAAACGGAGCAGGTCAAAGCCCCCGTGCCGCTCAGTAGTGGGATCGCGCCTGTGAATAGACGCTGTAGTGCAGCCTGAGCAATACAGCGAGACCCAGTCTTTTTGTCTATGTACACTTCAACAAACTTTAACGTTGCATATTTACAACACAAAACAGCTTCAACAATGCTGCTGCATCTATACTGCTGGCTGCTAATGCTGCAGCGCCCCCTGCTGGAAGACATCAGCTAAGATCCAAAATTATATTACCAGGAATCACATGAACTGCAGCTGCCAGCAGATGGCGCTAATTCATAAGTGTTTATTTGTGGTTGTAACTCATGAGAAATACAGATTTTACAATCCATCAGAAATTATGACAAAATATGTTTCTGAATGGACATTATTCATATAGCTTCATACACTGGACATTTTGCAGTAGGAATGAATCAAGAATAACTTTATTAAAAAAAAAAACATCCTGTTTATTTATCAGTATCTGAAAAATGCCTCCCTCTCTGCTCCTTAACATTTTAACCTAATATACTGTGGTACCTTGTCAGTCTCCTGATTATAATTAGAAAATGGAATTATCAAGACTGGATAATATTGTTTATAAGGTAGTGGCCAAAAAAGAGGAAAATAAGAGAAAGAAAATATTCAGAAACACTTATTCATGAATGGCTGAATATTTATCTGTGCTCGATGCAATTGAACTGCCATTTGCAGCGGCGCTCCTATTCAGAAAGGTCGTGAGCGTCTACATGATGACTTTTCTTTAATCGTTTAACACTGAATAATAACCTCCCACAGTCATTTCCAAGAAAGGGAGACTGGAAATACTCTATCTAAATAAATGGATCGTTGAGGAAGCTTTAGGTTTTTCAAAGTGAGGCCTGAGGAAAAATGGCAGGAAGGGGAACCCTATGATACCATATGACACTAAGAATATATATTATAACTAAAAATTAATTAAAGGCAATGTATCATAAGTGTCTACAGATCTCTTGACAGATGTTGTTTTACGCTACCAGTGGAGCAAACAAAAAGCCGCAGCTTTAAACGCTTCTTTCTTAATTATACTCTACTACAGTCTTCCTACATTATTACTGCACAGTGTTCACCTTAACATGTGAAACATACAAAGCAGTTATTGAATTAAGATAAATTTGATCACAGTGAAAAAGACAAAACATTTAAAAAGTCCAAAAAGCCTTCATACATTTTGGAAATGAGTCCACAAGGCATTTTTAAGACTTCATTTACATCTTCATCCTAGACTCACAGAGGAGTTTCTAAGGTACCCAATACTTGGAAACTGCTTTCAAGGTCATTTTAGATTCTGAGTGTAACTTATCGGAAAATGGGCCACACTAAAATCAGAGCTCTATTGTGTCTGGGTCCTGATTAAAGCCAAATCTCTCTAATCAGCTTCCCTCTTGTCCCTCCCTTTCTTTTTTAACAGTCTAAACTCTTTTGGATGGCGTTAAATGCCAAGTATTCGAGATGTCTGCCCTTGTCCAAGCTCTTCAAAATTGCTGTGATGGTAGAACATGTTTTTGTGTGGGAGGGCTGTTCTGCCAAGCAAAGCTGTTTTGGTCCTGATTTTTTTTTTCTCTCTCTCTCACACACACAAGAAAATCTTGTTCTCGCGCCACCAAATGCTACCTCGTGATCATCTTGGGGCAAACAAGAAAATAAGTCCGCTGGCTTTTATGGGGATTTTTGGTTTTTTTTTTTTTTTTTTTNTTTTTTTTTTTTTTTTTTTGGATGTTTAAACATCAGTATGTGTGAGTGTTAAGACACACAAAACACCCTCCCCAAAGTCATAGCATCTGAACGCAAAAACACATTTCTTGCCAGTAATATTTTTCGCCACACTCAAATTACTCTTCGAGCTGTAATTTTTCTAGATTCCCCATGCTTCAATATCTTTATCTCAATTACTGCCATTTAGAGTAAAAGACCTTGAGGGAATTGTAGGTGGGAGTTGGGGAGCCCCTTGGGCATTTCTTAACGCCCAAGTCTCTTACATTGCCTCACCTCACTGCAGCTGGTGTGTTGTAAGTAAGAAACCGTAGTACAATCTTGGAAATTACCACAGTGTATGAGTAAGTATCAAACCAGTCATCCATGTGGAGTTTCTCTCTCTGCATGGGATGCACTCTCTCTGGAGGATTTGGTCGAAACGTTTCATTGTGTATGCTGCTTAAAAAAAGGAGAAGGAATCCCCATGATGCCTCTGACAGCCACAACACCCCC